>JAAXCT010000920.1:0-288301 GCA_012490785.1 Eragrostis nindensis
GAACGGAGGGCTGTTCTTGTAGTAATTGCGGAGCATCTCAGTTTTTTTCTTGACACTATAAAGTATACGATGATGTTTTGTGTTTGGTTTTTGCTCGATGGCGATCACATGCTTTTCTGTTCCCCTCTAAACCTTGATCCATCTAGCTTGTGCGGTTGTGCCTAGTTCGGTCCCGTATTACGTACTGCACCGGGTGGTGCATGCTACACCGATACACGGTACTACATGCATACGTTGTCCTGCGAAGAGCTGCGATGCGCCCCACTGCCTCTGCTGTTGTCTGCTTGGAGAATCTCCATCCGCCACCTATACTCCATGTCAACTGTCAATTGTGCTGCGCACCGGCGTGACAAGCGATTGGCTCGCCGTCCTTCTCTCACCCAGCATCAAGTCTCCGCATGCTTACACGGCCCCATCGGGATTAGCAGCTTCTGGTTGGTAGAACCGCCCAACGCAAGCCAAGCCAGTGGATAGCAAGGCAAGCCTGGCAAGGCACACTGGCATTTGCAGCACTTGTGTTCTTTGCCAGCGCGCACACACACCTGGAGGCGCATCGGAATGATTGGGCCCGTGACAGGGACCCGGGCCGCCCGGCACTCCTCAGCCACGGAAGCGTAGGTGGCAGCGCCGGATTCGCCGGCCGCCGAGTTCCTAAGGCCGTCGTTCACCGAGGTGTCACCTCGGCAGGATGCGTGAGACAATACGCTCGTATATTGCGCGCCTCGAGGGGGTAGTTACGGGGAAAAGTTGCTCGATTTCATCCAGTCCACAGCATGGAACGAAAAGAAATGGAAGACGTGATGCAGTGCACAGTGATGAAATCTTCCGTGGAAAGGGCGGGCGCGCAGGCCGGCGAATGTTCGGCAGCTCTCTGCTTCGTTGTCATGCTTGTCGTCATCGGGGAAAGGTGACCTGGACAGGTTCCTCAATAAGCAAAAGCGGAAGAAGCAGCCGAAGATGCTGAGGACAAACGGCCAGTACTAACCGCGCACTTAACCAGCTCGATCATGACGATCACGAGAAGGATCAGGCAACAACATGGGAACAAAATCACAACTCAGCAGGACAGCGCAGAGAACAGAATAAGCAAGCTCTGATAACCTGTTCATGCAAAGCGCTTTAACAAACCCCCCTAATGGCCAATCATAAGTTTGGTTGATATGTCAGAACTAATGGTCGTGGCGAGTTCGTGGACCAGAAACCAGAAAGGTGGGGTAGTATGTAGTATTAGGTTTCGGTGCAGGGAAACGCTTGCGATAAGGACTTGACGCACCGGCTGGAAATGTCTGGAGTTTTCCTTCCTTGCGAAAGGGGAGGAGGAGGACAGCTAATGCTGTCAACCTCACACAGCTTGTAGGTTGCAACTAATCGAGCCTGTGATAAGAATCTCGATTTGTAAGCGAGCTCGATGAGCGCGCTGTCTCTCTGTGTGTGCAATGATTCGCTGTCCCTGTTTGTTATTATTGGCAATCAGGTTTCTCAACGTCTCTATTGGCGGATAAGGGCGCCGATCGAGATTATTTTGTTTTTCAGATGATAACACACTAAACTGAGTTGTTTAGCCAGTACGCACCCTCATCTGCTGAAGCATAATAATCGTCATGCCAAATGCGTGCTTGGTTTTTTCAACTCGCAACTCGCAGCTGTTAACCACGTTCGTATATATATATATGTCCTCTCCCACTTTTAGCCACTTTATATTAGTTTTCATATAGTTTAGAAGCAGGAATTTCTAATTAGTTGAGATACAAACTTCGATCAGCTACTCTGTTTTGACAAAAAGAGAGAGCTCAGCTGCTATTTTTCTATTGCTTTGAGGTGATGACAGCAACGCTGACAGCTAATTGCAATTTCTTTGCATGCATTTGGACCAGAATTGCGCTGTTTCAACCTGCATGCCCGTGGTCACTGTTCACTGTACTTTGACAC
The DNA here is from genome assembly GCA_012490785.1 of Eragrostis nindensis. Lineage (NCBI taxonomy): Eukaryota > Viridiplantae > Streptophyta > Magnoliopsida > Poales > Poaceae > Eragrostis > Eragrostis nindensis. The sequence continues at coordinate 1,930 of JAAXCT010000920.1, forward strand.
TCCAATGCCTTAACATTTGCATTTTTCGTTAAAGAAAAAAAAATTACAAGCCCCTATCTACGCGGCCTGCGGTCATATGTACCTCGCCAAAGCTGGACCACTAATTGCAAAGCACCGCCTATCAGTATTGTGCTTTCAGACGTCAGGCGCTTGGCTAATTAATTAATCTTCTCATAGAAAACGTACAGTACGTAAGCACACACAGCAGCCCTTAGAAATTAGAATAGCCCCTCCGATTGATCACTAGCCACCCGTTAGGCTGTAGCATGACATAATGATGAGGGGTTAGTCGGTTGTAGGCGGCAAGTTAATCATATTCATCCTACAAATTTCCAACCAGAAACCCTTATCCTTGCCTAATAATGTAATCAGAAATGGCTAACCATCATTGAGCTGACGACGAGACGAGCTCGGCCTCTCCCCTGCACGAGCCGTCCTCTCGATCGGTCCCCATATATACCCTGCATCGCCTACCCCCTCACACCACACAAGCAGCAGCAAGCGCAAGCCTGCGAGCTAGCAGCTGAGAGCTGAAGAGAAGGGAGTGAGTGAGATGGCCAAGGACATCGAGGCGTCGGGCCCCGAGGCGGGCGAGTTCACCGCCAAGGACTACACGGACCCGCCGCCGGCGCCGCTGATCGACGCGGAGGAGCTGACCAAGTGGTCGCTGTACCGCGCGGTGATCGCCGAGTTCATCGCCACGCTGCTCTTCCTCTACATCACGGTGGCCACCGTCATCGGGTACAAGCACCAGACGGACACGGCGGCGTCGGGCCCCGACGCGGCGTGCGGCGGCGTCGGCATCCTCGGCATCGCGTGGGCCTTCGGCGGCATGATCTTCATCCTCGTCTACTGCACCGCCGGCATCTCAGGTCCGTCCGTCGATCCGGTCGATCACGATGAGCATGATGAGCTAGCTGTGCTTTATTTGGACGTACGTGAGCTGACACATGCACGGCATGTATTTGCAGGTGGGCACATCAACCCCGCGGTAACTTTCGGGCCTGTTCCTGGCGAGGAAGGTGTCCCTCGTCCGCGCCGTGCTGTACATCATCGCGCAGTGCCTCGGCGGCATCTGCGGCGTGGGGCTCGTCAAGGGCTTCCAGAGCGCCTACTTCGTGCGCTACGGCGGCGGTGCCAACGAGCTCGCCGACGGCTACTCCAAGGGCACCGGCCTCGCCGCCGAGATCATCGGCACCTTCGTGCTCGTCTACACCGTCTTCTCCGCCACTGACCCCAAGCGCAACGCCCGTGACTCACACGTCCCGGTGAGTACATGTTCCTCTATACACTCGTCAGTAGATGCACTTACACTGCATAGTTAACTAGCGAGTTGTTATTTGCGGATTACCGCTAGCATAGTACGCAGTCGACTTTTTTTCGAAGGAACACAGTACACAGTCAATGAGTACAGAGTATACTGTAGTGTTGATGCATGCGGCCAAAAAATGCAGAAATGGATGTTGGATGCTGCCGCAAGTGTTGAGAAAGGGCTTTAGCTTACGTACTGAGTAGCCTTTTTGACTTTGCTTTGGAAAAGCCTACTTATTTTAGTCTTGTTTCCTTGGGAGTATAGCAACAGAAAAAAAAAGATAATCAGTGAAATATTTGATGTTCAAGTTTACTGCTCACCTTTTTCCATGTAACTGACTGATACATTTAACTAGGAAAGGCTTACATTGTTCGAAAAACTAGGAAAGGCTTACAAACACAAAATTTTACAGTAGAAAGCAGAGTATAAATCACTGCAACTGCAGCATGTAACTTTGCACTGCAAAGTTATACTAATTAAATCTGTATTTTGTGAGACAACTCATCAGTTTTTTGATAGTTTGAACACAAACTCCGTAGTTTGGTGAAATTTACTCTTTTAAGACAGGTGCCAGTCTGTAGCTAGAATATTGGTCTTAGCAAATTAAATCCGAGTTTGTGAAAATCAGAATTTCTACTGCCACCAGCATTATCAGTTCAAAAAAAAAAACTGCTGTCAGCATTAACAAAAATAAGAATTCTATGTCACCTAAAGTACTCGATTATGCCATACGAGATACGCAATACCAATGGTCCCATGTCCCAGCTGTATAGACACACAAAATCAGATGCATGTGCATATGTATCATCTTGCCGGATACACTGTCACTGCATGCCAAATAAGCAGATAGGAAGATTCTCTCATGTGAAGGCAGCAGTGTTTTCAGTTGTACCTGTCAAAATTGCTGTCCACGACAGCAAATGTGAGGTGGCAAATCGCAAATGATTGTCACTTCTCATGAGGATAAATGAATTACCGATAGGAACAAGGTGCACAATTCCAGGAGAAGCTTATTTTACCGTCAGATTTGGTGATGCATCCCTTTCGAGGACCACAATGTCGAAATCTTGTGCTCCTTTGGAACAAGTTAAAATAATATACTTGTTTTTGTACAGTAGCTGTTCAGCTAATGTACTGGATAAAAAGCTAACACCTAATACTACTATCTTTAATTTTTAGTATAGGTTGATTATAACTGTACTGAAGCTTAATGATTCAACCACCTGCAGGTGTTGGCCCCTCTCCCAATTGGATTCGCAGTGTTCATGGTGCACCTTGCCACCATCCCCATCACCGGCACCGGCATCAACCCGGCTAGGAGCTTGGGAGCTGCTGTGATCTACAACAAGGACAAGGCCTGGGATGACCAAGTAAGTACCCGGCATCACTACGTACCCACTTGTCTAATTTAAATTAAAATTAATGCCTTATGCATATGCCTGAATGGTGACATCTTATGAATAGTCTAGTGCAAACCAACGGCTCACGATCAATGCCGCGCCAGTGTTGGTGTTGGTATAATATCATATCTTTTGATTCTAAAGTGCGGCTGTTTAACTTATGCATGACATATGCCGCTCACTTATCACAATATACAACCTAATCCCTTGCCACACCCTCCTACCTCACGGACACCTAAAAGATGCCAACATTTGTTTAAAACTATACTAACACCGCTTGATGTACACCTTGGCTTGGTCAATCCTTTGACAAAGCTTCTCGCAACCTTAGAAGATAAGCAAGTAAAATATATATAACTGATTAAGATATCTAACATTGTAATCCATGCATGGAAGCATCAACCGCATAACAAGTTAAACTCCACCACTCACTCTCATTGCTGTCGTCTGTTCTTATTTGCAGTGGATCTTCTGGGTGGGCCCTCTGATCGGTGCCGCCATCGCCGCTCTCTACCACCAATTCGTGCTCAGGCCAGCGCCGCCAAGCTCGGCTCATTCAGGAGCAGCTCCTAAGTCCGGCGACTCCGGCCAGCCGGCGGGAGGGAGGCCACTAAAATTGTAGATATACGCGTACAAGCAACACCCCGCCTCCATCCCCTACATGATGCCCTCTTCGATCAGATCCATTCATCTCTTCTGCTACCGTATCTGTCATGCATGCAGTCTCTGATCCTCCTGTGTATCAATGTGTTCCAGGGACTGCCACGTTTGCTTGCTGTTGTTTCCTTCAAAAATTGTGTGATCATTCTTCGTTTCCCTGTATGTATTGCATCTGTAGAGTTTGGAAACGACTCATATGAGGTCTATCTATGAAGTACTAGTTGCATATTAATGCAATTGTGATATCGACCTCTATCCTTCGTTTATCCTAAAATAATACCCTCTTTTCTGTGCTACTAGCATCAAAACTTAAACGGATTCAAAGCTATGCCCAAGCAGGAAACCGGTGTGCGCTAACCACTGATGCCTGATGCATTGTGCATACATCTTGCAGAGTAGGTCTAGCAAAAGACCAAAAGGAGAGGTAAATGAAAGGGAGATTGTGGTTGGTATCATGACTAAAAGTGGATTTGTGTACACCCTCCGTCCAATAATATATCACTCCTAGAAGCAGGGATAGCTTCACTATGGCCACCGGGGGCCATGGCCCACTGGGTCTTGACATCTCTCCATGCTAACAGTTTATATATACAATGTTTTCTGCTCTATTTGATCCTAATTAGACCCCCCCCCCCCCCTCCTTCCAAGTTCGTCGTGAAGGTCCGCCAATGTGAAGAAGTGCAGTATCATCCGTAAAACAAAATCTCCTTCATCAATCATCACTTCTAGTTGAGCCACAACTTCGTGTTCCCTGTTCTAACATCCCAACCCCACTGCCCTCCTCCGACATGGCATGGGTATCTCCGTAGTCACCATGATTCGCCCACACATTGCTTCCACAACAGTGTATTGCTTAAGATTATTTTTTCAGAATGAGATGTAATATGAACTTTTTTTTTTGACTTCTAATATGAACTTATTTGATACATCAGCATACTTCCCTCCGTTTGGAAACACTCACCCAGAAAATCATTATAGAAAATTTGACTCAACGTCATATTCTTACAAAACTCTTGTATATATTTGAAATTATATAATACTAATATAATGTATCAAACCAATCTAACAATCCAAATGTTGGATAAACTATAAAGGCTCTATAGGGAAAGATGTAGGGTCAAAATTGCTACAGTAATTTTTTCGGTGAAAAAAATTTGAATATGAAATTTAATAATTTTCGGATGACAATTTGTATTTAGCAAATTGATGGATCACATTTCTAAAAATGTTGAATGCATATGAAGATGTAAATTACAACACTACACAATTGTACTACTTTAATTTTTTTTAACCAGATGCTAAAATTATTGAAGGTGGTTTTCTAGAAATGCTGACTTTAATTTGAATAAGACGAATGACCAAATGTAACTTAAAAAGTCAACGGTGTCAACAATTTAAAACAGGATTGAGTAGTTGAGTTTAGCACTGGTCAGTGGAGTATTTCTAAAAATGCTGAATGCATATGAAGACAAATTGAAATTACAACACTAGCAAATTTGTTTTTGTTTATTAAATTCCTAAAGATTTCCTCGAAAAAAAATCCTACAGATTGGCATCCTGATCAAAATCAAAACAGCAAGTTTTGGGGCTTTGCTTCTTGCTTCGTGGGCTACCATGCATGCAAAGCTAATTGGGCTGCTGGGCCCGGGCATTGTAGCTGTCAGATTTGCAGTTGTTCGGCGAGATATTCCCTCACACACACACACACAAAAAAAGGTTGTTCGGCGCGATAACGTCAAAAAAAAAAAAAAAAAAGTTGTTCGGCGGCACTTCGGCGCGATCAGAATCCGGGGGCCGGCTGGCCGCTCCGCCGGCGAGCCCAAACTGCGGCGGCGGAATGCTCCGATGCTCGGCGAGACGCACAGGAAGCGACAGACAGAGTCCCATCGACCCCGCACTACACAGCGCGTCGCTCTCCCTGAGACACCCACCAAATCCCACCTTGACGCGCCCGCTTGCGGAGCAACCATGAAGCCGAGGCTCCGGGGACGAAGACGAAGCCACAGATGTCGCAGTTTACTGCTGTGGAAGATCCGGAGGGAACAATCTTGTGGAGCTACGGAGGCACCGAGGCGACGGGGGCCCTTCAGGGAGGTCGCTGTTTGTGCACGCCATCTGTTCGACCAAATGCCGGAGCCATGTCGGTCACCAGTTTGGTAATACAAGTACTTACTGCTTCTATTCTGCTCTCCATGCCTTATCCAGCTGAAACTTTTATTTACTGCTCACAAATACAAATACGTACATCAATTGTTAATTGGGTGAACCATGTTTTGTAATATTTTTCATTTTCGGGTCCAGATAGTTGGGACTGAAAAACATGATGGAGGAAACAATGAGCACCAGATATGAACAATTTGTCTCAAAACTACAGGCATGATGAAGGTATGATTTCTTACATTAATCCACGATTTATTCTTGTTCCTTCCATTATAACCAGCCATTCCGCTTTATTGAACTTAGCCAATATTTCGCACGATGTTGAGAAGAACCAGTGCAGGAACATTGTGGAATGTAAACCGTGTTATAACTAATTATAGTAATTCTTTTCCCTATAACTGAATAACAGATTCTATATCTGCATACATGAAATTCATACCAAAGCATAAATGAATTTGCTATCAGACAGTTGTATACACCACATAGAGATGAATAAATGTTTCCTTGTTATTCAATTAGCTTGTTAGACTCCCAAGAAGCAAGCATTTATTTCATATACAATCGTCATGCAATATCCGACATTCTTCACCATTACAATAAAATTGATCTGAGTGAGGATAAATTATACACAAAGACCTCTACAATGGCGTCTGTTATTGAGCTTGCCTCACTTCGCTGCTTCACTAGTAGCCCCAATGTCGTCAAGCCATTGCACTAGCTGATGTGTCAATGGTCTCAGTTTTGGCGAATCACTTACACACAAACAGGCAATATCAATCATCTGCACCATCTGTGTCTCAAATTTCTTGTCATACATTGCACGATCCAAGACATCGACTTCACGGTTTTGTTTCTTCATGTGCATAACCCACGAGACCAACTCCCGAGCTCCCTTTGCCTTGCACATATCCACAGGCCTCTTTCCAGTTAATAACTCCAGAAGGACTATGCCAAAACTGTAAACATCACCTTTGAAAGTGGCTACGGAGGACTGGCCATACTCAGGTGGAATGTAACCCAGTGTGCCAACTAGGTCAGTCGTCACATGTGTTGCATAGGGACAAATAAGCCGAGCAAGCCCAAAATCAGCCAAATGAGCCTCGAAATTCTTGTCCAGAAGGATGTTGCTTGACTTGATGTCACGGTGGAGAATATGAGGTTGACATGACAAGTGCAGGTATGCCAAACCTTTTGCTGCTCCTTTAGCTATCTGAAGCCTTCTTTGCCAGATTAATCTAGATGGACCATCAGGATTTTCATGGAGCCAATGGTCTAGGCTACCATTCTCCATGAAAGAGTAGATCAGGAGTCTATCACTGCCAACCCTGCAGTAACCTTGCAGAAGCACAAGATTGGGATGCTGTGCTTTTGATAACGTCTCTATCTCTGCCTTGAACTCCCGCTCCATCTGACCAAAATCACCTGATAGTCGTTTGATGGCGATTGTCGCTCCATCTGGTAATGTTGCCTTGTACACTAGACCAAATCCACCACAACCAATGATATTTGCCTGATCAAAGTTGTTTGTTGACTTCAATATGTCACCGATGGTCAATGCCTTATCATCATTGTTCTGAAATAGAAGCACCAGTGAAGCTGGTGCCACCTCCAGGGCTCCCTTTGTATCTGCGACAGAGTTTACTAGATGATCCCTCCTTCTGAAGCTACCCTTCAACACTAGTACAACAGCTGCAGACAAAACAAGTGCTGCTCCAATTGCAATACCAATAGCTATTCCTAATATGACACCTTTGTTCTTTCTGTTATTTCTTGCAACCATCGTAGGAGCATGAGTTGAATAACATTGGGCTAGACCTAAGTGGATGCCACAGAGTTTGGGGTTACCCTCATAAGCTGAACTAGTGAAAGTTGAAAACTGCCCTCCTAGCGGAATGGTACCATTCAGATTGTTGTATGCCACACTGAAGCTTGATAGAAAGTTCAACTTTGCCAGTGAAGATGGGATGCCTCCGGTAAGATTATTATGTGATAAATCCAAGGATTCCAAGCTTGACATGCCTGATAGCTCACTAGGAATGATACCAGAAATATTGTTGTTGCTTAGATCCAATACATGAAGATTCCTGAGGCTACCGAAACCCGGCAATACGGGACCCGTGAGCTTGTTATGGCTGAGAACTAGGGAGGGCGGGAAGCTACTAACCTGATTGTACTGCAATCCTTTGCCTGTCTTGTTCCTTTTTATGAAGAAAGGAAAATAATCAGTCTCTGCAGATTGCTGTGAGATGTTCCATGTTATAAGTCCCTTCATGCTTGACAAGCTGTTCGGAATTTCCCCTGTAAGTGAATTGTTGGAAAGATCCAAATAGAACAGGAACTCAAGATCACCAATCCATGGAGGAATGTTCCCGACCAATTGATTCCATGACAGGTCCAGCACCTTCAACTGTGTGAAATTAGCTAGCCATGGTGGCACCAATCCAGAAAGATGGCTACTAGCAATGACAAACACTTGGATATTATGAAAGCCATGTATTCCAGTTGTCGGCAAGGCCTTCCCATCATGGAAGTTCTTCGTCAGCACTAGGCTCGTTAGGCTTGAACAGTCCTGAAGGACAGATAAAGCTGAAGGCACATTTGTGAAGCTATTGTTTGACAGTGAGATGTAGGTTAGCAACTGAAGCTTCCTGAAACCGGCAGGGACTTCACCACTGAGGTTGTTTGTGGCAAGGTTCAGGCTTCTCAGATGATGACAATCTGACAAACCATCAATTGTGCCGATGAAATTATTTGTCCCGAGGTCTAGTGACATCAACTGTGTCATTGCTGAGCAATTGAGATTAATCTCTCCATTCAGCGAATTGTTCCTCAGGTACAACATCTTCAGTGATGGCGAGTGGGACAAAGAGGAAGGCAATGGACCCTTGAAGAAGTTGGACTGCGCAGAGAAGTACTCCAGCTTGCCAAGGCTACCAAAAATATTTGGAAGATATCCAGAGAAAGAATTGAAAGATATGTCCAGACTTGCAAGGCTGGACAGGTTGCTGAACCTTGGGCTCATCTTGCCAGAGAGTTGATTTTCCTGCAGAGACAGATTCTTCAGAGATGGCATCCTGAATAGGTCATCTGGCAAGCTTCCCGAGATGCCATTGATGTCAAGATATAGCTCCTCGAGCTTTGTGCAGTTCCCAAAGCCTGCGGGGAAGTCCCCTGCGAAGAGGTTCGACGTGAACCGCATCACACGGATCACACCAGATGACTCGCAGATGCTTGTGTCAATTTGCCCGGCAAACGTATTGTACCCTGCGTCGAACACCACGAGCTGCGTTGAACCACGGAGTGTTGGATGGGAGCCGTTGAAGAAGTTGTAAGATATATTGAAGACCTCGATCACCGGGAGCGATATGTTTGCTGGGAACGCGCCGGTGAGCTCGTTGTAGCTGACGTCGAGCCGCTGCAGCCTTTGGAGCTGGAGCACAGGCGCCGGCACGACACCGTGGAAATTGTTGTCGGAGAGGTTGAGCCACTGGAGCTGGTCCAGCTGCGCGAGCGAGAGCGACAGCTCTCCCCTCAGCCTCCTGCCTTGAAGGTCCAACCCGATGACTCGTCCACCATCGTCGCAGGTGACACCAGACCATGCACAGCAGCTGGCCCTTTGAGAGCTCGAGTTTGGAAACGTCCAGCCGCTGACGCTTCCTCCAGCGAGACCCTTGGAGAATCCTTGCAGGGCACCAAGGTCACGCTGGTCGCAAGAGCTCTGGTTCAGGGAGTTAGCTGGAGCCACGAAGAGCAGCAGGATCGGTGAGCAGAGCAAGAAATGGAGTGCCCATGTGGTGGTACGTTGCATCAAGAAATGCTCCATCGATGCAAGAGGGGGTGCAGTGGTGGCGCTGAGCAGGGAAGAAGCCTTCTTGTTTGGCCTTTTCAGGACCATTTACGACATCTAAGCCATGTGGTGCGTAAAGCTGGCCTCTCCTGGGCACTTGCACTCCAAGCAACAATGGTGGAGACTGGAGAGAGAGGGGAAGGAGGAGAGGTGGGAGACGATGGGACAGTGTAGCAAGGAGGTCAGGGGGCGGCGTGGCGTGCTTCGGTTTTGACTTGTGATTGTGCAAGCACTCAGCCGTGGGAGACGCTGATTTTCTTCGGCAAACTTATTGTCACTGTCAACTTGCACTAAAAATCCAAGGTCAGAAATCTTTTGACCTCTGCTCAAAATTGGCCTAACCGTCGGTTTCACTCTCTCCCTTTCCTCTCCTTTGGCTGCTTTGATCGACATGACCATATTATAATTAGCACGGAACCATGCCCCTCTAAAGATAGAACCTGCATACCAAATAGTAGATATTAATGGATATTGTTCCAGCCAGATATGCAGTACCTTTGAGTCCGTTTCTCAGAAATAAAATATAGGCGTGACTACTGAAGATATTATTATTAGAAATTCTGCATGATAGATGATAAATATGGAGCATGATATAAGAAGCAAAGCATGCTCAATGGTGAAATTCATAAAAGAATTTTGTATGCTTGCAGCTGCCATGTATTACTTCTTGGTCCTTGCCATGCTGACCTGAACGGTTTTTAATGTGTAGGACTGCACATTCCGCTGGGAGTTGGGTGAAGGATGGCGATGGCAGGTTGGCAGAGAAGTCAACCGCAGCGGCAGGGGGCACGTGTGCCGCCGCTTTCGGCCGCGCCAACGCCCCGCTCGCCAGGGCGCGTGCATGCGTTGCACGGCTCCGAAACTGCGGGCGTCGCTTGGACGGGACGGAGAAAAATACGGCTGCGTCTGATGTACTCTTGCCCGGCGTTCTGATGTTAGGCACGGACAAAAGCCTCCGGGTGACGTAGCCGGCGGCCGCCGTGTTGGGGACGTGATGATGCATTGGTGGATTGCCGGTCAGCTGGCTAAATTTTTATCTGGCTTTACGTCTTTTGCTCAAGTTGTGCTGTACTGCTGCAAAATTTACGATGCGTACTTTGCTACTGCTCGTACAATGTTGTTTTGACTTTTGTCCATTTATTATTTTGGGGAAATGAGAGAGGCGTTATTAATTTGGACTTGATAGATGTATACTCTTGAATTTTTGAGGAAATTTACGATGCGCACCTACAGGTAAGATTGGAGGATCAAAAGACACTTCTTTTTTTTTTAACAAAGATTCAGTTGAATACTCTTGAACTTCCAAGGTGGTGCATACAGTAAGCCAAATGGCTTGCTTGTGCTGTTAAGTTGTTTTCCTTTAGAAAAAGCCATAATTTGCTCGTTTTATATAAACTTGGGACTTCATCTAGATACTTCTCTTTTATAGGTCCATATCGTTTTTAACTTTTTTTTTTGCGAATTACACAGTACAACTCAGACACTCACAACGCACGCACACTCACCCCTATGAACATACATACGCAAACCTACCTCTATGAGCATCTTCGAAGACTAAGCCGGCAAATCTTCGAAATTGACGAAGTCACCACTGGCGCCTCGCTGTCGACGGCCACGTCGCCTCCCGCTGAACGCACAATGCCGTTAAATCCTAGGAAATTCGCTCCCACAGGGAGTCGAACCCAGGACCTCAGGTGCTACTGAGGCTCTCGTAACCACTAGGCTACAAGCCCTTTCGCCATATCGTTTTTAACTTGATGGAACGTGATGCGGTAGGCAACTGAGTGGTACATTTAACTAAAGTTAATTATGCAGCATAATTAACGAAAGTATATCTAACAAAGAAAACTAAAAAGCAGCTTTATAGATACGCACAATTGCATTAGCAAGTTGGCAACACGTACGCGATTGTGCACCCTCGTACCACATGGCTCTCTTGCCGGTTACTTAAACCAGCGGGGCATGAAAACTCAACTGAAATTCGTATACTACACTTGGACAGTGACATGAACCAGGTAAAGAAGCAAAATAATCAACCGTCGCTTTGCCATTTACCGCCAGAAAGATGAGTGCGCTTCCTCTGCGGCCACTGAGACAACATGTTGCCAGTTACCTACCGTAAGTGCAACGCGACGTGCGGTCCAACCAAGTGTCCGTCCAGTCCAATGCAGCTTTCGTGGATCGGTCCCCCATGAATTGTTGTTACCCGAGTTGAAAACCACAACTTTTATTTGCGCGTCCAAGTGCATGGTCTCCGAGCTCCCGCGGAGGGCGTGGTGGCGTACGTGCAACATCGCCGTCAAACGGCCGCCCTGTTGGATCACTGGTAGCTCAGCGATGATCCTGTTATGATCAGATTCTGTCGCGCTACTACAATTTGATGGTGGTACTAGTTTGTACGATGAAGACACTAGTTCAGCAGGATGAAGACACTAGTTCAGCTGGAACCTGATCACCGTTAAACCTAACGCAAATTTCTGAACTGCGTAGTTCAAGTTTGTTTCAGATACGCCACTAATCAACTAAATATTTTTTGTCCAGGAGTGTAATATATACTGGCTCCAGTTTTAATCGATGGCGTTCAGACAATCTTTCTAGTCAAGCTAAACAAGTGCACGCAAATTCAGAGCAGCGACACGTATCTGCTACTCTGCTCACCGTGCCGAGGACCTGAGGTCCACTGCCGTAAAGTGGCTTTGACGCGGTTCCGGTAGAGTGCGTAGTTGCGTACCTCTCCTCGTCTCTCTTTCGCAAAAATAACCTGACCAAGAACATATCCCATATCCGCACGATCAAATTAACAATCCCCGGCCCTGCACTAACCGGAGCTGCAGAACCTGATTCCCGTTCCTAATATTATCTATTGATGCGCCTATCTCCCTCCCTTACTCAAGGCACTCAGCAGCAGCAACACCATCGCTAATCAACTCCTCGCATGCAACGGACCGCAGTAGTGCTCGCCGAACCTTATTATTCCCCTCGGCTGATCCCCGCGCGCGATCCACCGAGGGAGCGGCTGGCATCATCACCGCAGTGCAGATAAGCCCACTCTCACGGTCTCACCCACCCATACAAGCAACCGCTCGTGCGCTTCTACGTGGCGCAACGTCTCACCAGCACCACGCGCAGCGCACTCGATCGCCCGACGCCACCGGACCGAACCGCGCGAGTGCCCGTGCCCCCTGCGTGCACTGCGGCGCAAAGCCGGATTTGCGCGGCGAGCGCGACGTGCGTGCCCACCGTCTCTGCAGGCTTGATCGTTGTTCGTGGCCGCTGGCCCGGCTCTGGCCGGGCTTGTTTTCGTGTCGCCGCTTTATGTCCGTGTCACTACCTAACCACCGCCGGCGCACGTGAGAGCACCACCTCCTCTCCTCATCCGGGGGTGGCCTGGCCAGGCCGCCCGATCGCATTGGCTCGCAGGCTTTAATTTCGTCGTCGTGCTCTCGTGCCGTCCTTTTCTGCTTGGGGTCAGGCCGGGTCTAGCTCCATCGGCGCGTACGTACGCTGCGGGCGGATGGTCGCTTTGGGGCCGTGCCGACGATAGCAGGCTCGTTTCCGTTAGTTTCAGTGGGCTTCGACTCATGCTCGGATGTTTCGACGGAGAGCTGCATGCCTGCGTTACGGTGCAGGGTTGCTCGGTGATCCTCTTTAGGGTGCCTTTTTTCTCGTGCACGCGTGTGTGCAACGAAAGTGTATATATAGTTATTATGGTGCGTGCGTGCAGAATAGCACTATTGTTAACATTACATTACTAGTAATGAAAGCAGTGGGTACCTTGAAAGGAACATGGAAATAGTCACGAGTAGGAACTCGGCCAAGTTCTAAATAAACTGTCAAGTTGCACGAGCACTTCCTTCTTATTCTTTTTTTTTTTTTTGCGAGACACGAGCACTTCTTTCTTTCCTTCTAGAACGTCTCAGGCAGAAGAGGAGATAGGCCTACCTCTAGTGAAGGGCTACTAAAGTGCAGTCCAACATGGCAATCAGTAGACAATCTAGCACAACGGAAATGCTTCCCTATCTGTTCGCGTAGCTGAGTGACGCATTATTTCGTCAGTGCCCTGCCCGCGTAACTGGTAAAGGAGACCGGCCGGCAACGCAACGCTAGTAGGACTGCACGCGTTATTATTCGTGTGAAGCAAAATCTTGGACGAGACATAAAGAACAGCAGAAGAGAGCGAGTGGAGAATTTCAGTGCCTATGTAGTGGATCGACACGGTGACATGCCTGCCATTGTTAACTACTACTTGTAGCACTGGTAGCGAGGGAGCTCTATCGGTTGGTCGGTTTCCATACTCAAATGTTGCGTTATATCGACGCAGAGGAAATACTTTGATCGTAAGAAGGCAATTTGTTTTCTTTTCGAAAACGTTAGACTGTTACTGCCATGCGTACGTAGAGTAGGGCGCGTTGCTTCGTCGAAGACATGCAAAAGTCACAGAGCAAAAGTTGACGCACGGTGACACGGATAACAGCTCAATACGCAGCGTTATACTGCCGCGATAATCTTTAAGATACGAGCGAGTGCGACTTCTTTGCCAAAGCTCAAATGATAATGTAAGATATTCGCTTTAGTTTTTTTTTTTGTTGACAAAAATAAAACAATTCATAGTCTGCGTATTGTGAGTGTGTGAGTTGTACCGTGTAATCGAAAATAAAAATAAAAATATGACATGTTTTTTTTATGAACCTCCAAAAGAAAACGAAAAAAAAATCCTATGTAAGTTTGGATGTGGGCCGTTTTTGTGAGGCATTTAGATTACAAAAAGACATGGGCTATACCTTGAAACATTTTACTGTTGCAATCCAGCTTTTTCTGCAGGGCCCTCCAGTTTTGGCCCATTCCATATTTCAGTGCTTGGACTTTACTGCCTCTGTCCGCACTCTGTGCATCCCATGCGGCACGCCTGGGTAAACAGACGTGGATAGGATGGGGCGGACACGATTGCATGGACGCACCTGATCAACGATCACCACTCGTCCCCTCTTTCGGCAGTGCGATCTGCTCCCCGGGTGGCCCAAACCCATTGGCCATGGGCAGCGATGAGCTTCACGCGAGCGCATGCCTCCGCTCCGCTCGCCGTGATCATTCAGATCAGGTCGCTGCTCCTCCCACCCACCGTGACTCATCCTGTCATCCACAGTACGCTACGAGCCAACAAGAAGCTGGCAGAAACCATGCGGGCGAGTGCGCAGCAAAATCAGCACGCAAAGGCTCGTGAATGCAGCTGTGCTCCTCCTCGCATGTCCTCTCCGGCGCTCCACGGCCACCAGTTTGGAATCCTCCTGGCATCTATCGGGTCCCAATCCTGATCGGCGGCACGCGTGCTGTGCCTGCCCATGCATGATCCGCTAAAGTCCAGAGAGTGAATTCGTCCCGTGAGGAGGCTACCGCAGTACAGTATCACAATGCGTGCTCGACGTCCTCAATTATTTCACCAGCGTCCTGCACTCCTGCTCCAGCCTCCAGCAGGCAGCAGCAGTCTTGAACAATACATTTTGAGGAAAGGGCGGGGTTAGCGGCGATCCAATCCTGTACTAGGTCGTGTTAATCAGTTTACGAATTTAAACATAGACTAACCAGATCACGGCGTCGGCGCTCTATATAACCCCCCTTCCTCTGCTCCCATCCATTCCATCCCTTGCCTCCTTGCCTTTTTTGTCCTGCCTTCACCTAAAGACTCTTGGTGGCCGTAGCAAGCACAGAGCGTCTGTAGTTGAGTTTCTGCTCACGCTGAGCGGATGGCATCGACTCGCAGCGCGGCCGTGCCGGTCCTCTTCCTCCTGCTCCTCCTCGTCGCGACAGGTGATTAGTTCTCTTCATCAAATTCTTGTCGTCGAACATGAAACTGCATGCAAAGTTTGCCGCTTTGTATGTGTGTAGCCACGCCATGAAACGTGACGCCTCTGCCTTGCTTGATGTGTAATCCAGAGATGGGGACGACGAAGGTGGCGGAGGCGAGGCACTGCCTGTCGCAGAGCCACAGGTTCAAGGGAATGTGCGTGAGCAGCAACAACTGCGCCAACGTGTGCAGGACGGAGAACTTCCCCGGCGGCGAGTGCAAGTCCCACGGCCTCGAGCGCAAGTGCTTCTGCAAGAAAGTCTGCTAGTGCGCCGTGCGCGCCGGCGAGAAAGCTGTTTCTCATCGCCGGGGTGTTTGGTTCTCGCTGCTTCTCTCGTGCCTAGCTTCTTCCGTTCGTCATCGATCTTTTCATGTTCCACGGTTTATGTTTGTGTTCCCTTTTAGTAGCTTCCTGCCTCATTCCTGAAATAAACTGCCTGCGCGTGCGGAACATCTCGCTGTTGTTCTGGATCCGTAGGTAGGTAGCACTAGTAGCATTGGTAGTTTCAGTTTCCCTCGGGGTGATTGGTTAACTTCTCGTGTATCTTGTTTGTGAGACATGATGTAAGGTCGTCATTGGATATGTGGATGTAATGTATCCGTGTGTCCTAATTTCTGGTCAAATCAGACGCTTGAGCAAGTTTCTTGCTATCGTAGTTCGTAAGCATGTATGCTGCACAGTGAACACAGAACGCCAGCAACTGCATGCCGAGCTGGTGCAGGCTTAAAACCATAGCTTGGGATCCAGGATCGTGTCCCTGCCCTGATCAGCAGCACAGCACCCATGTTGTGCCTGTCCGTGAACCGATAATTCGTGCAAAATCCTGCAATGCACTGTATTCGAGGAACATTGATCGGGCATCGTTACTGTCGAAAGCGTGAGCAGAGCACGCTGTCAAATATAGTATGTGCTATGTTTATCATGTCCTTAATTAAACACTGGTGGGTGGCTAGTCTTACCTTGACGCCAGCGCTATATATAAGCGCGCCCATCCTTTTCCCGTCCATCCCCATCGCTTCGCTCCGGTGTCCACTAAGTCAAGACACACACGGGCCGTTGCCTCGGTTCAGTTTCGGGTTACGGAGAGAGATGGCACTGTCTCGCCGCATGGTCGTCTTTCTCCTCCTCGTCCTCGTCGCAACAGGTGATTGATTAACCGCAATGACGGTGTCAAGTATCGGCCATTGTTAATCTGTTTTGTTTGGTGGGTGCAGAGATGGGGACGGCGGCGGCCGGGAACGCGCGGTACTGCGTGTCGCAGAGCCACAAGTTCAAGGGCATGTGCTTCAGCGACAGCAACTGCGAGACGGTGTGCGGCACGGAGAACTTCCCCGCCGGCGAGTGCAAGATGGAAACCGCCTTGCGCAAGTGCTTCTGCAAGAAGCCCTGCTAGAGCAAGCGCGCGCAGCTCTGCCGGGCCTCCAGCTCGACCTCGGCATGCTCCAATCCATGATGTCGTTAGCGTCTTTAGTGTCTTCTCTTTTTTTTTTCTTTTTTTTTTTCATCTGCGACACCGCGATCGTGGTCTGTTTGCTCGTGCCACTTGTAGCTTATCTTGTTCATCTCTCACTGGCCTCAAATTCATTCATTGTTCAGAGTACAAGGGACGTCTTTAAAACATGATGTCTGAATAATCCGAATTTTTGGGGCCGCATGGTTTGGCGAGCAGGGGTTGGTGTCAAATCACTTGGCACCCACCCCCTGAACTGACGTGGTGAGCGTCAAAATTATTGGTGACCAGGTCCAATGGGTGGGCGCCAAATGGTACAGCGCTCACTCACCTGACCTGGTCACTTAAATCATGCTGTGCCTAGAAAAGAGTTCATTTCTATATAAGTTTTTTCTAAGAGTATAAATATGCTAAACTTTTTCAAAAATGTCCAAATTGTAAAAATTCCACGGAAATCAAATAGCGTCATGGGCCGAAGCAGCAATGAATGGGCCGCTAGCAAAGAATCAAAAGGCTGGGTGTTGCAGCTTTGAGGGGGCGAAGGCAAAGAATCCTGCGGAGAGCTTGGGGCCTAAACTCCCTGAACCGTCCCCTCACTTTTCTCCAGCATACCTTGACTAACCAAAGCATGATCATGATTAAAAAAAAAAATGATGCGCCGGTAGCTCGCAACCAACGTAACGTGTTGTATTCTCCTATGGCTAGCAGCAGCAAACTTGCCGGCCCGATGAAACTAGAATCATGAAAGGGACATGTATTTTTTTCATTTTTGACAAACTAAGATGCGGACAAAGTTGTTTGTTCATTTCATTTGTCAATTCATAGGATTTGCTCTTCGTGTCATTTTCTTTTTGGTGCGTGTGTTGGTATTGGAGACGACTTAGAAGTTAGTAGATCAATTATAAATAAGTACATTTTGCATCACGAAACCAAGTGCGATTCCTCTGCCTCTCAGCCATCCCTCTCTGCTTCTGCTTTCCCCGTGCAGCCTCACATCTGATGGCGTCAATGAATGAAAGATTCTCCGACGACATCATCATCAGCATCCTTTCCCGGCTGCCTCTGAAGGAGGTCGCTCGGGCGCGGACCGTATGCAAGCGGTGGCATGCTCTGACATCGGAGCACCACTTCCTCTGCACCAGCTTCTCGCGGAGCACAGGCAGCAGTTCCATCGCCGGCTTCTTCCTCAGCGACAAACTCTACCGAAAGTTCAGCTACGTTCCTCTTCGTCAGTCCACGGGCGACAACCGTCACATAATTCCAGACCTCTCATTCATCCCGAGCACTCCTGCCGTAGACAGAGGCCAAATCTACGTGACCAGCTCGTGCAACGGGCTGCTCGTCTGTTCCCGGCCGATTATTTCGATCGGCCGCAGCAGATCAACTTGGTTCGTCTGCAACCCTCTGACAAGGAACTTCGTCGAGATCGACGTTCCGGACGACATCAGGAACAACCTTTCCCTCGCCTACGATCCGACGAAGTCCAGGCACTACAAGATCTTTGCGTTCCACAACTACGACATCCACATGTACTCATCGCAGACAAGGTCATGGCGGGTAGCAGTCCGTTTCGACCGTTCCGACTACCCGTTCCGGGGGCTCCGCTGCCACCACAGCGTCTTCTGGAACGGCTCGCTGGTATGGGTAGTGAGAAACCACCTGGTCCGCCTACTTGTGGACGAGGAGCGGGTCGTCAGCATGCCGATGCCGACGACGCCGGAGGGGTGGATTTGCGCCTACGTCGGGGAGTCCGGTGGCCGCCTCCAGATGATCGGGTTCACGGAGGAGGAGAGGCTCACCGGTTTCTTGGAGGTGCTCGAGATGCAAGAAGGTTCTTCTGCCGATTGGTCGCTGCTGTGCCGGGTGGATCTCAGGAGGGTGATAGAGCTGTACCCGGGCATCCGGAGGACGAGGCCGGAATTCCCGTACCATGGGCTGCGTTTCTCGAGGGGCACGGGGATGACGATCGATTAGTACCTGGCCCTGGGGCCGACGTACGTCGTCCGAGGGACAGAGGAGAGCGGGGGCCATGGGTTGCTGCTCTTCAACATACCAGGGAAGATCATGTGCTACCACACGGAGAACCACGAGTTTTCCATCGTCTACGGAGAGCCTGGTGCACCCGAGCCTGACGCCTACACGTTTCGTTGGTACCACTTCTTTCCTTACAGTTGTAGTTTGTTTGCACCATAAGCATCCCCGATCAATGGGCTATGCCTATGGTCACTCTGAAGTTTGAGAGAAAGAGATGATGTAAATCAACTGAGTGTTCTAGCTTTTCACCTTCAGATTTATGGATGAACTGCACAAATGTGTTGTAAGGGGGATGCAAATTGATTTATTATACAAATTGATTTATGGATGAACTGCACAAATGTTAAATCCATTGAGATAAACAGAAAAAACTTCTATGCAAAAGTGTCTTTACATGAGCCTCCCACACCTTGCACGCATGCGTGGGTAGCACTTTAGACATGCGTAATAGCATGTGCCCTTGAGGCTTGTGATACAAAGTAGACAATGCAGCTACAAGGATCGTCGTGTCATCGCTATCTAGGGCCGGACCTGGACCAAGCACAAGACTCGGGCCAGCCCATGGTAGATCTAAGTTGTTGGGCCATAGCTCTAAAAGATTGAGAGAAGTTTCCATTGTAATCTTGGGCCAGGACTCGGGTCGGGGCCTGTGTTACCCGACCGGTAGGTCCGCCACTGGACGCTATTTACTCATTGCAACATGCATGGAGAACGTGTATAAGTGTCGTACCCATATATGTGGTGGCTATTACTCTGTATGTAGACATTTTGATGGGTCTATCGTTAGAACATGTATTAATATATAAGAGCTTACTTCTTTTTTTTTTTTTGCGGTGATATAAGAGCTTACTTCGAGCATGAAAGAAACAGGGGGTGATGACTTTGGCATATGCCAACTTTTCTCACTATCGGAAACTCGAATATCTCTGACAGCCGAGGAATACCCTGACGGTTTTTCTTGTATTTTCCTGTCGGTGACTTCTATTTTTCTATATCGGTTTTTACTTTATTTTCATGTCCATTGTTCCTGACAGTTCAACCTTTTTCCCAGTCCTTTTTTTATTTTCCTGCCAGTTTATCGGCACAGGGAAATGAAATACAAACCTGCCGAGTCTGAATTTTCTTGTGCGTAGGCCAACAGAAAGAACCGCCAAGGAATTACTTACGGAACACCAACCGTCAGGGATAAAACATTTCACTGTCAGGAATTTTTTTTGTGACGGTTGTTTCAATTTCTCTGTCGGTTTTTGGCACACACGGATATTCCATTTTCCAGTATTCTCTCGAACCCTCCAGAAACAATGGGACGTTTTAATTAGGCGGGCAAAAAGCAAGCCATCTTTTTGGTTATCTTGTGCAGGAATATATGGATGTTCATTTGAGGAGAGAATATACGGATTCTTTTCATCTTTTTTTTTTATGCGTCAAGGCGTTTCCCTAGCTAGTCTTGTTTTCTTCGGAATCTCCATCTTCCACTTGTGCTGTCTGCATGGTCGTAAAGGAGGGCATGATTCCATCGGATCGCGAAAAGAAAACGTATAGGAGGAAAAGCATGCAGCTATCGCAGGTGCCTTTGAGTGCTTATCTCATCGATGAGGCATGTTCGATCGAGCAAGAAGAAAAGATGATATCCATTTTTTAAAAAAAAAAGAGGCTTCCCCCCCCCCCCCCCCCCCCCCCCCCCCCCCCCCACTTTTATAAAAAGCAGGTTTGTTACAGCAAATCCGAGCAGGAAAACTAACCAGCAGATAAATGAGAGACAAACTACCACTGAACGCAAGGTAAGACTACACCTATTACATTCAGACTGAAATTGTCTGACGCGCTCCATCTTCCTCCCAACCAGCTGAGAAGATGCATACGGCGCGCCTCAGAAAATGAAATTGGCTACTCCCAGAAAATGCTTCTAATTAGCAATTCTTCTCGTTGCCGGCGCCCAGCCCTGTGTTCTTCTGAATGCTTCACTTGCCACCTTTCTGAAAAGATGATATCCATATCCGAGATTAGTGATGAGCTCATTGCCAGCAGAACAATATGCCTTGCGGTCGTGTACAGTCCCAAAGCGATTAGGAGATATATGCCTCCACGTTTTGTTCGCAACCAGAAAGGCCGGAAATGCTCCGGCGCGCGCGCGGGGTCCTGGGAAAGTTGCACCGACGGACTGATGCCCCTGAGTTTTGTGGGTGGCGTTGTACTTCGATCGATCGTACACGTGCCTCACGCCACGATCATGCATTAACCTTTGCGAACTGAAACATGATACGCCATCCGACTACAATTTTCGCACGCTGGGGCACCCTACCGTCACTAATATTTTGCACTCTCTAGAAATGTTAAGCCAGAAGCATTTTTGGATGTCACTTGCCAAAAAAAAGAAGTATTTGGATGTCAACTTGTGTAAAGAAAAATCATTCTTTTATATATGCAGAAACTTGAGCTCAATATAATCATGCACAAACATATCAATCTTCACTAACATACAACATGCATGTTTTACAAAAGCATAGATGCATACTAAACTTAATGAAAACAATCAAAAGGAAAACACACACACAAACGATCAGCTCCTAAACTGTAACAACCGTATATCGATCCTAGCTAGGTGCACAAGCTCTCGACTTCCTATCCTTTCTTGTAAGCTATACGAGCTAGCTACGTCAAATTAAGTTACAGACTCGTGATAGTATAGCAATCACACTGCGCTCTCAACTATACAATGCTGGTACACAGAAAGAAGGAACATGGACCAAAAACCAAGTACAGTTGCCATGCCTGCATGCATGCATGCGAACTTCTACGCGAGAAAATTAGGGAGCCCGACCTTCTTCCCGTTTCTTTTGACATCCTCCTGGATTCTTCTCCTGTAGTCGCCGAACGTGAACGGCATGTAAGGCGAAGGCTCCTTGCAAGTGCCGATCGGCGAGTCGTAGGACGGGCAGAGGAAGTAGGCGACGGAGTACCTCTCCGTCGTCGCGTTCGTGGTCACTTTGTGCTCCACGCTCTTGTACCTGTTGTTGCTCCATGCCTTCAAAACACAACCAAGAAGAACAAACATTGAGGCAAGCTAAGCCACTTAATTTGTGATCAGAATGCAGGATCGATGCTGCCAGATTGTAAAAGAGAAGCATGCGTACGGCACGTCAAGCGTTTCGTAATAGTAAGAAGTTGGTCTTGCATTGTAAATAATTAAGCTAGATCAATAATTCCTCTTTTTGGATAATGGCAGAGGACTTTAGTACTTCACTTAGTTAGTATGTAGGTGTACTAGTGTGATCTCCGTAGGATCGCCATGCAAAAGCTGCAGTAGACCATGTGGCTATGTGAGTGTACAATGCATGGCCAGGTCAGCGTTTGTACTCAAAGTTTTCTGTATACTATCACGCATGGGCGCCATGGACAGATCAGCTTCTGTACTGCAATGTTTTCCTGTCGCTTGAACTCCCCAGAATCCTTAGGCTTTTTTGCCACGAGGAGTACATTCAGTACTCGTAGGAACAGCTCACATTAGTACTTCAAAGGTTGGAATCGGAATATGTTGGTAGATTCTGCACTGCACGCAGACAGCCGGCCGGCAACTAAAGAAGGTACTACTTTGTGAATCATCAAAATCGAAGTGGCTACCTGCTATAGGAGGGGCTAGCTACCTAGGAGGACATGTGTGTACCTGGAAGAGGTCTCCAATGTTGACGATGAGCGCGCCGGGGATGGGCTTGACGGCCACCCAGGCGTCGCCCTTCATGAGCTGCAGGCCGCCGACGCGGTCCTGGCAGAGCACGGTGAGGAAGTCGCTGTCCGTGTGCGGCACCAGGCCGAAGGTGTCGGGGGAGAACGGGCACGGCGGGTACCGGTTCAGCCGGAGGAAGCACGTCGTCTCGTCGCACCCCTCCGGGAAGCGCTCGCCCGCCGGGGCGTGCCCCAGCACGGCCTCCGCCAGGACGCCGGCCAGCGTGCTCGCCAGCTTGGACATGGCGCCCGCCACCTCCCGCGTCACATCCCTGTAGTAACAGCACGAGCTTGTCTTATTAATCACATCGCACGTGTAAAGTCGTACTATGACATTGTTGTGACTACATGAAGAATTTCCTAATTGTTTTTCTTTTTTGGAAGAATATTTATTTTTGTTCCTATATCCAGCCGTTAACAACAACTCTGTTCAGTTTAAATATATATATGATGACGTTTGTTAGTTTTAGATAGACTAATCAAATGTTAATATATTAAAGACTGAGGAAGTATATTATTTCCTTCAACCCCAATCAGAAAGCCAAGTACCAAAAGGGTAGACAGAGAAGTATATTATTTCTTTTTAGCTCTTCTTTTAACCGTGAGAGGACACACCGATGTCAAATATGTCAGTCATGCACGATATGTGCATAATCAATCTGAAGTTACAGTCACCATGCACGGACGACGAATCGCGTCTCTACCTTACTGACATGGATCGTAGCATTTCCACATCGGACGTGAACCCACTAGTTATTTTGCATCTCTACTGGTTGACTATAAGCAGTAAAGCTCCAAAACTAAAAGGTGATGTTGCTAGGCAAGCTTAACCGCGCCGTAAATGTAAGAGTCTCTATCCCCCTTTACCCATATATTCCACCGCACTAAACCCCGGCCGTCACAGTCATATGTTACTTGATCGAATTGCGTTAGTTACCGGTACTAGATGTAACTTGATCGAATCAGTAGTTAGCAGTCCCTCCAGCACTGGAAAGCCTTTTGATCGATAAGAGATATTATTCCTGGTACTTTGAGAAACGGCACGCGGGACATATAAACTAAAAGAATCTGAATCAGGACGTGCGCCTGTTGTCGATCGAGCACTATCTCGGTGATAAACTACAAGAATATATCTCGGTGATATATACTGGAACCGACTGTAGCCGACGTAGCTAGTTACGCACGCACCTGAGGTCGGTGAGGTCGGCGAAGTTGCAGGCGTCGGCGGAGACGCCGGCGAGCGGGACGTGGAAGGCCTCGGACCAGGAGAGATGCTGCAGCGAGGTGGCGGTGGGCGTGCCCCAGCGGTAGGAGTCGTTGAGCAGGCCTCCGCTCTTGGCCTCGAACGGCAGCCGGAAGAGGCGCGCCTGCTCCCGCCGCATCGCCTCCAGGAGCTCCGGCCGCACGCCGTGGTTGCGCACCTGGAAGAAGCCCCACTCCTCCGCCGCACGAGCGATGGCCGCCACGCACGCCGCCCGCTTCCCTTCTTCTTCCTCCGCGCCGGCGCCGCCGGGACCCGACGACGTCAGGCAGCCAACGTCGATCATCGGGAGCTCGCACTCCGACACGGGAGGAGAGAGTCCCTCGGACGGAGGCGCTGGTGGCACTGACGTCGCGCACGCGCCTTCTTCGGAGCCGCCGCAGCGGCGGAGCAGCGCGTAGTAGCTGTCCGCCAGCGGCGGCTCCGACGCGGTGTTCCCTGCGATGGCTGGCATGGCTAGCAGGCTCTGTGCTGGCTCACGAGCTATGCAAACTTGAAAACCTTGCTGGAGCTGTATGCTCTCAGGCACGCGCGCGCGCGGAAGCTGATCGGGAGCTAGCTGTGCTGTGCGAGAGCGTCCGGGACTGGCCCGGGCTGGGTTGGCTGGCTTGGCTAACTTGCTCGCTTGAGGAGAAAAGCAGATTAGGGCCTTGGCCGCGGGGCGGTACACGTACGCACCCGCGCAATCGTGGCGAGCAAGCTTTTCCCTGCCTTAATAATTTGGTTGCATGGGTCCGGCGCTATGGAACCGCGCGGCGGTGCGCAGGCCGACACTTGGAGGCGGTGCGCAGGCCGACACTTGGAGGCGGCAGCATGTGTGCGAGGGAGGAGGGGTCCGTGTTTTGTTTTGACTGGGCCGGCGCGGCAACCATCGACAGCGGGGCTGTCACTGACACCGGCCGGGCGTGCATGGCGACGCAGACCGCTCGCTTTATCAACATACTAGTAGCACGAGCAGTGTGGATTAGTCAAAGCGTATGCACAGAGCGAGTGACGGTGCGCAAGCGCTCCTGCGCACATTCCGCCGGCGGCCGGCCGCGCGCCGGGAGGTCTACGGGCTTAACAACAAAAGAACGATGACGTACGAGCCGATGTTGATGCATAACCGGTCACACCGTGTGCATCAGTTATACTTACTTACCGCAGGTACTAGCAACTGGAGTAGTAACTGATCAAGAGGCGCGGAGCATATCGGGCTTTCGAGTTTATCCGAGAGAGCTTCATTAATTGAATCGGGTACACTAACTAACTAAATTAATAAATTATAAGCCATCCTGCTCCCTGCAGACAACAGTTGATGCCGTCTTGCTACATGCTGTTCCTTTTCGTGGCACCATGGCTTCGTGGGGGCATGGCTTGAGACGCTAGAATACTAGATTGAAGATTCGGCCGTTGCAACTGCAGGGATGAGTCCGTTCTGATCCGCTCCACGTTAGGAAAAAGAAGGCAAAGCGCCGCCGGCAGCTTTCTTTGAGAAAAGAACACACGCAACCTTTGTATGAGCGCATACTACAGTACAGTGTATTGCTGAACTAGACTCTGGAATGATTGATGCACACTTCTTGCCGTGAGACTCCTGGCAGTATTATGAACTAAAGTCCCATGCATTAACCAATACCCTGATGCTAAGCCGGCTTAGATATCTATTCGCGCCGTGTTGCCGATAGAGAATTATTCGAGGGATAGACGTCCATGGTCATAAATGACTGCGCGTCCTACTAGTTAGAGACGATTAATCAACCTATATTTCTTTGCAGATTCTAGCTAGATCATAAAGCTCATGAACGAACCACCGCTGCGGGCTTAGTACAATATATACTTAATCAAGGAAACATGCTTCCCCCTTTTCAACGCTGATGCGAACAATAAAGGAATTGTAAAGGGCGGCAGTTTGTTCCTCCTCTGCTACCAGGCCAGACAAACATCCTGACAGCGGCCGTTCCCTAATTTAGTGCTGCTACCCGAAGTGGTAGTGTTTTTTTTTCAAATAATAGTATTTTAATAGAAACAGCAAAATTGGGGGCATATTTTTGAAAAATTCCAAGAAAAGGTGTCTCTTGGTCACAGAAAAATTGATGGAAATCGTCCTCCAGGACCTGCCAGGCTGTTGGCTGTATGCTCCATTTCGACGACCATAATAAGCTATTGACGGCCGAAATACGTTCAATGGTACCTATTGGTCGATTGGGCCCACCTCTTGGCTCATGCGAAGCCACGTCAAATGCCACCTAGGCATGTCGGTCAATTGGTCACGGGAGCTGGCAGCCACCTATATATTCTTTCTTTTTTTTTGAAAACATGCTCCAGAACTGCATTTTTCATTAAAACAGTATTATTTTAGGAAAAAAACTGTGTACTTTGCTCCGATTAATTAAGGAGTATGCTGGACGATCTGGGATTCGGTACAAGAATCCAATGGTTTCTCTTTCACATCACTATTTCTTTTCTCCGGGGGCAAGGATTCAACGGTTTCACACGCACAGCATATATCGGATCCCGCGTGGACAACGCATATTCTACTCGTTCAATCAGCTGGCCAGCTTAATTATTTTCCTCTGCTGCTCTGCTACTGTGCCGCATTGT
This sequence comes from Eragrostis nindensis, assembly GCA_012490785.1. NCBI lineage: Eukaryota > Viridiplantae > Streptophyta > Magnoliopsida > Poales > Poaceae > Eragrostis > Eragrostis nindensis. The sequence goes on from JAAXCT010000920.1 coordinate 28,203, forward strand.
TAATTCTCTCTTCGAAATGCAAACGGAGCTTTGCTGCTGGAAGGGGCTGGAAACCGCATATCCATCTCGTTTTGTCAGGAGCAAGCTAGCATGCCATGTTAAATGCATGTACCATCTTTGTGCCCATCGATGTTAATACCTTCCATCGCGAGAACAATATTTATGGGGAAAACATTTGAATAAAATGTGCGTTCGTTGCATGGGGTCTAAACTTTAGAGAGTTTTTCAACGAATATTGTGATTACAAATAAAGTTAATTACAAAACTAATTTCAGGACTCCGTTTAAATTCGCGAGACAAATCTAATGAGGTTAATTAAGCAGTGATTAGATGATAGTTACTGTAGCATCACTGTAGCGAAACTTAGATTAATTAGGCTCATTATATTCGTCTCACGATTTAGAGGAGGGTCGTGACATAGGTTTTGTCATTAAATAAATAAAATATTCTTAAATAGTAAGATTCTCTTTGATGTGACAGGTGTAAACTTTAGAGGGGGTGCAACGAACGCACCCAAAATGTGTAAACTAGCGAGCATTAGCTACTGCGAGATCGAGCTGGAAATGGTGAAACTGGCTAATAGGAGACGCGCGCTAGCTGTCGCGTGCTCATCATAGCTTCACACATCGTTTATGACGCGATCAGTTGGTAACGCGCTACCGATCGAGCTCCCTGCTGTCATTCCCTCGAATAAAACGGAACGGCGACGATCGAATTGAAGGACGACAACAAGGACGCACGCCTCTTTCTGGTCAGGTCGGCAGACGCGCGTGCCAGCCTCTCGATACGTGCGGCAGGAGCCGGGCACACGACCTCCTCTCGATCGGGTGTAGCTCGCCAGGGGACCGCGAGATGGATGCTTTCTTCTTTAGCTCCTTTTCCGTACTGTTTCGCGGTCTGTTGGAGCAGTGAGCTCGAAGCCGGAGCAGCAGCTAGCAGATGTGTGGTGGCGGCAGGCGATGCGTCGTGCCGCCGAAATTGCCTCGCTCTCGCCACTTCTTCGAGATCTATTTATGTGTGATCAACGGCACGTACAGTAAGTATCAAAAAAAAAAACGGCACGTACAGCGATGTGTGACACACACAGCCTAGAGATCCTCTGAAAGCGCCCGCTGCTGGGTGCTAGGCTAGCTAATCGCCTTTCCGGTGTCGGCATTATATTTTCAGGTTCCCTGTGTTGCCGCGCAGGACTCGTCAGGACCAACGAATCGACGGCCGAGGCGCGCCCTGTCATTACCTGCTGCAAGAGGAGATACCTGAATTGATTGATTGATAATCACACCAACTAGCCGATCGCGATGTGCATGCGCCGTGTGTGAGATCGACCGGCTGCTTAACCTTTTTTTGAACGCGCCGCGCGCATGAAAAATGTAGCGAAACTAATGTGAGGTCCCGTCACACGTAAAGTAAAAATTACTACTTGCCAGTCCATTTTACTAACCAACTGTCGTGGTGGTGCAGAACTAGCTAGGACTGCAAGTACACATGCATGCGATCCTATTATAGGGCGCGTTCGGCAGCCGGAAAAGCCTCCGGCTGCGGCTGATGCTGCTGCTACAGTATGCGCGTTGCTACAGTGTCTATTTCCTCGCTACAGTGTTCTCTCTCACTATTCAAACTGCAACTGCAACTGCATCCTCCAACCGAACACCCCGTATGTCTAACGAGAGTTGGAATTCCGGGTGTGCCTTCCGGGGAAGGCACACTGATCTCGCTCGACCAGCAAGCTAAAGACGCCAACTTTGCATGATGACAGTGCGCGTATATATATAGGTAGGGTCTTCTACGTACTAGAAGTAGAGATACGGTACGGCTCACAGAACCGCTATGGTTATTGGCTGGCTTTTGATCAGCGCGATCGATGATGAACGGCACATCAGGAAAGTTAAAGCAACGGCGGTCCAGAGTCCGCGGGCTGATCATCATCAGATCCGCCGCTGGCACGCACTGCTGTCAAATGGAGCACAGCAGCTCGATGCGTCGCAGGAGATAACGAAACGACGGGACGTGTGCCAGAAACCGATCGAGACCGCCGATGGCTGTCAGTGCAGCCCGGCCGGCGCAGCCCTACAGGTAAGCATTGCAGGACATGCCTGCATGAAACAGATACAACGGAGCCCAGATACGCTAGCTAGCGAACTAAGTAGGGTCTTCTATACGTTGAAGATATGATTCCCCCACTATGTGCACGGCTATTGGTTGGCTTTTGAACGCGACGGTAAAGCAATGGCAGCCGGAGTCCGCGGGCCGCTGATCATCAGACGCTGATCTGACGAGCACGGCTGTCAGCTCCATAAGGAGATACTACGTGACGTGCCAGGAACCGGAGATTACGTACCCGGGGAAGCTCGCGCGGTCCAGCCTGGTCCAGCCGAGCCACTAGTAGTTGCTTGCTGCGTCTCCGATCCTGAACGTACGGCTACACCGCAGCGTAATCTCTCCATGGATGTGGCCGGTAATTTTACAGCTGCTGCGTCGTGTCCGATCGATCAGAGTCGTGCTTAGGCGATGATTCATTTGGTAATAACGTAACCCTCTCGATCGATCGGTTCCGTTCGGCGTTACGATTCGAATGACGCGCGCCAGATAGCGCCGCTGGGGGGAATCTTCAATTTTGACCGCGCGCGGTTACTACTACTGCAAGCCAGCTGACGTAGCAGCCTTTTCCCAGCTTGCTGAGCTGCCGGGCAGCATCGGTCGGCCGGCGCGGTTGCCATGTTCTTCCCGATCAGTCCTCACGCGGTCCGCGCATGGCCGCAACGTGACCTGCACTGTACTCCCGTTGAATTCCCGGGGTCGATCGCTGACGAGAACACTACTCTAGATCAAACTACATTGGCCACCCCCCCATGCATGACTACGCATGTGACGCACTGTTTGTTGAACGCACCACCGTCGTTCCTGTGTGTCAACGAATGTACTGTACGATCTGGTTATATACTATAGTACATGTTGAATGGTTAGTTTGACTATAGCTAGTACTTGCACAAGTCTCAGCCGACATCCATCTTGCCGGGCACGGAAGCTCACCGGCCCACTGCAGGTGCTTCAGTGCACATGTACGTACTGTACACATTCATATATACAGAGCATTTTTTTTTTAATTTCTGCGATGATTGAACAGTAGACTCTTAGCAGAATTAAAGTATCATGTTGGCCTATGTCAGAAAATTGTGTACATACCGTTTCATAAACACGAGGCGGAGGCGCAACCACATATGCACACATGCATGCTCTCGAACTCTTTAGAAATGCAATGCCGGCGCCGGCGGTCCACAACGGGGCAACAAGGCTCATTAATTTGCAGGCCTGCGCTCTCTCCCACTTTCTCGCAGCTGGGACCTTGGGAACAAAACGTGGGGGGCGCGTATCTCACACAAGTTGGTCATTGATCCAACAAGCTGAGCTATGCCCGTGCTCTCTCTCTCTCTATCTATCCCCGTGCTCTCTCTCTCTATACGTGAGTACGTAGCGCTCAGCGTGCCAGCAGGGCGATATGCTTTGATTCCAAAGCAACGATAAGGCATGGATAGATATTCGCCACGCTGGCACGCTGTGCGCTACGTACTTGTTTTGTTTGGTGCGTGGTCATGCCTATAGTGTCCATGGGTACGTTCGTGAGCAGGATCGGCGGCATTGGTTCCCGTCCGGGGTCGCGCAACAAGATCCGGTTCGTGTCGCGATTGCGCTTGATCCCAAATGGAACAGGACCTGTCCTCCTTTTTCCTTCGCGATGTGGAACAGGGAGTTCCGTCCGCTGATTGAGCGCATGTTTTCGCTTTTCAGTGAGTATGTCATTGGAAGCAAATGTTACACCGAAAGAAAAACTGGAAGGAAATGGTACTGCTCTGGGAACGTGGGAGTTTTTTTTTTTTTTTTTGAGAACAAGGAACGTGGGAGTTAACGCGCCACAATTTTGGTTTTGTGGGCTAGCCTTTGGAGTTTCTGTTCTCAAACTTGGGCAGCAGCAACAGAAACAGCAAGTTGGGCTTTCATAGGTAAGCGTCCGACCTGCTCAAAAGCAAGTTGCCGCCTGTTGGGCTCACCCTGTTTCTCTTTTAGCCTGGGACCGATTTTTGGGCTTTACACAAACTTTTTTTTTTCGAATTTGGGCTTTATACAAACTGGAAAAGCTAGAAAGGTGATGGCACATTGGGCTTGAATACAGTCACCAGAGCGCCCTTTGCCTGTTTGGTTTAGGAACCAAAAACATCATACTCCCTGTACAAGTATTTCTAGGATTAGTTCCAATCTTTTCAACTTGTTTTTGCGTGGACAATCTTTTCAACTTTGACTATCAATAAGAAAAAAGTTATTAAGATCGATAACAATAAAAGTTATTAATCATAAAACGCACTATCCTATAAGCAACTCTTCTTATTTGAAATGACTTGTTTTTATAGATATTATAGGTTAATGTTGAAAACTTTAACTTGAATAGATGCTAAAAACATTATATTTCTGAATGGAGTGAGCACTAAAATCAAAGTCATGCACAGGTGCCGGTCAAGATCAGGGTCACCATTTTGGCCGTGTGTGTTTGTGAAAATGATATACGTTTGACTGCCGTTTTGGTATACCGGCACGACCAAGCTCTCTTTGTTTATTTCTCTGCATCACGTCGTGTATTTAATTTATTGGATAAAGTTACCGGCGCTGTGTGACCCTACTCATGAAACCATTGGTGTAGACTCGGTGGTGACGAGCTTCCTCTAGAAACGGTAAGAGAAAAAACTTGCGTTAGTGTACCCCTCTTCTGTTATGAAAAACATGGGCGAGCGGTGTGATTGTTGGTACTCACCTGACCCCCCACGCTCCCCACGAAAAGAACAGCGCGAGTGACAACGAGCGAGCAGCATGCATTTGCTGATTTTCTTGGAGCTGATCTGATACTGATAGACATCAACATGGACGGGCAACAAAGCGCGGAAAGCGAAACTCCAGTCGCGATCTTATACCATCACAATACGTTAGCATGCTGGCGGACGCGGATCATGGCCCGTCCGATCTCGTCGGGAACGCGGGCAAGCGTGCCTTTTAAAGGCCACAGCAGATGGATGATTCATACTACAGTTGGACAGCGCGCGGATCAGCCATAGTCTGTTCGATGGTAGTAGGGCGCTTCGATTTTAAATGCGGCGGAAACATCGATGGAGCGGAGGAACATGGCGGCATGATGCATGGACGACGAGTCGACGACGCGTTCGGAGCCCCGCTCCAGTCGTGGGCGCCAGGTCGTCGATCGGGAGCAGGGGAATTCGGGTGATCTGTCTCCCCAATCGTCAATCGCCCGCGGGCGTGTTGACTTACCCGGCACACCCGTGCACACGCCGCGCATCTAGACGATCCCTTCCGTGCCAACTCGTCCGAAGTTACCAGAAGTTTGCGACGAACGCCACCTCCGATTCCAAACCTGTCGTGTGGTGGTTTGCGACGAACGTCACGGGACGAAGCCGACTGGCTCTGGGCAAGTGAGCAATCCAGATTCCAGACCGCCAGTCTGAAGCAGACGCGAGCCGGTTCGCGTGCCGAGGAGCCGGGGCTGAGCCGGTCCAAACGCCCCCAAAGGCCCCGACGCACGGACGGACGCGAGTGCTGGTTTCACGCGTGCCCGATCCCAGTTGGAGACGCCGACCGCACCACCCAAAAGCGCCGAGGTCGGGGAGCTCTCGGTCTCGAGGAAAGGACCCAGCCAGCGAGCCCCCAAACCCCCGCCTCCTTCCTTCCCCATCGGGTCGCGTCCAGAGGCAGCCAGCCAGCAAGCGCGCGCGGCCCATCCTTCGGATCCGGCGCCGAGCGGATCCGCACCGCACGGCAACCAATGGCTTCTTCCGCGGCGGCGGCGGACGAGGTGGTGGCTGCCGCGGCCGAGGCCGTGGCGGCGGCGGAGGGGAAGACGAAGGAGGAGAAGGAGAAGGGGAAGCGGGGCGGGGTGCTGGGCCGGATGTGGCGGGCGCTCTTCGGCGGCCGGGAGGACTTCGAGAAGCGCCTGCAGTACCTGTCCAAGGAGGAGGCCGCCGTGCACGCGCGGATGCGCCGACGGACGCAGTTCTCCCGCCGCGCCGTCCGCAACCTCATCGTCCTCTCCGTCCTCGCCGAGGTCTCCCGGATTTCCCTTTTCCTTCCTTCCTTCCTTCCCCTCTATCCATCCAGCCTTAATTACCTTACCGGGACGAGATGCCGGTGCCGGTTGCGTTTGTCTTTTGATCCATTCAAATTCGCGGTGGTTCGATTGGTCATCGCCAGGAGATTTCCCTGCTAATTCTGATTGGCCCTGTGATTTCCTGGCGCATATTGTGGTTTGTTGCTGTGATCCTTGAGATTAGTTAGCTTGTAGGGTGTCGTCTGGCGAGGAACAGATAGAGAGAGGTGACTTTACCAAAAGGACATGTGGATGTGCGTCTCTTTTATTTCTGTCCATGTGTAGTAAAAGGGCAATTGCTTTGCTGGAAGGGAAGAAAGTAGCACACACGTTCATTACAAACCGGAGAAGAGAAACACTTTGGCCATGTTTTTTATGGTAAATTCAGATTGCTAGTGAGTCGGGTGGCAGCTTCTCCGAGCACATGCTACAGATTATTGGAGGATTAATGCCTAACATCACTGGTGGGCATGATGATTCCTCACAGGAATCGATTGTAGAGGAATTGTCCCATTTTGGTTGGGAAACTCTGAATTTCCAGTGCCTAGAGTGAAATATTCTCACTAGAAATAAGTTCACATATGTGGAGTCTGATTAAAACTCTAAAATGCGGAGTCTGGATTTTCTGTCAGGCTTTAGTTTTCATAAACCAGTATTTTTTGTTTTTCTTTTGTACTTCTAGTTATTGGCATGCAAGCGTTGCTGTCTGTGGACACTTTAAAATTCTCAGAAGAATTCCGCACTGTTACTCAAAATGTTCGGGTATGTGGTACTCAATCAGCACAGAAGCTAGAATAACATTGTGCTGTGTCGTGATAGCTTAACAGTTAAGTTTTCGATTGCTAATGGATTCATGAAGTATTGACTGCAAATGAATGCAGTTGGTTGTTATTTCTCATTATAGTCTAGCTAGTACATGAGTAGTTGATGTTCTTGTTTTTCTTATCTACATTTTGGGGATTAGGAAGTTTCAGAATTGCAATGTGGAATGAGTAATGGTGCTGTGGGTTTTAAGGAGCTTGTGGATAATGATGGATGCATTCTAAAATTTAAACGGCAATCAAATGATATCCTCTGTCTCACACTTACATTTCCATTCTAGTGAGCAGTGGCCTCTTTCCTTTTTGGTTGTATGCAATGTATATGAAGCAGTTACATTTTATGTAAACCAGTAATCACGTTTCCCCCACCCACTACATACACCCATATAGCATTTATACTTGTTTGATAATTTGGTCCTGTTCCCAGGTGTTGGCTGTCGCTTATGCGATCATGATGACAAGGGATGAGGATCTAACCTGGCAAATGAGGGCATTTCGAGTACTCCCTATGTTTGTTCTGCCTGCTGTATCCTCTGTGATATATTCTTCAGTTGTAAACTTCACAAGGATGCGTAAGTGCATCAGAACTCCTCTCAGAAACATGGCATTCCCAGTTTGGCTCCTGCAGTATCACTCTTTGCACTCCTATTATCAGAGTTGTTGAAGTTTCCTTTTGTTATAGCTTATTTTCTGTAAAATTGCGTGTTCTGAAGTAAATCTGTGTTCGATATCTTATTATAGAGCTTACAAACGTGGTGCCACTCTAAGCAGAATTCATGTGATTCTACTTTGTGCATCTAATTTGTTTCCATTTTTTTTGTTTTCCAAAAGTGAGAACCTTAATTTACCCTAAAACTGGCTTCATGAGCAATTTGAAGACAATCTTAAGATAAGAAATGAAACTAAAGTTTGTTCTTGTGCTTTCTTGCACAGTTGATTAAAGTCCTGGCAATCTATTATTTTCCTTATAATGGTCATATGTATCTGCAAATTGTTTGCGCTGTATGCTTGCCATAAATGCTGTATCGATCAGCGAAATGATTGACGAATAATGATAGTTGTATGAGTGTTTGACAAAGGAAAGATTAGAAATTTTGTGTGGTTTATTGTTAGAAATTTGAATGGCCGTTCTTCTTTTCAAATGGATATCTTGTTTTGGGCAGTAAGGTTCTTGACACTGTACGTTACGTTATCTAGCAAATATGGTAATCTTATCTGACATAAGTATATAAGGTTAGTATGTTATCAGTATGCCGTTTAGTATACGACTATACTTTAATGAGTTCTTAATTTCTTATTCATATTTGTTTACAGTTGAGCGGAAAGACCAGAAGACCCTTGAAAAGTTAAGAGCTGAGAGGAAAGCTAAGATTGATGAGCTAAAAGAGAGAACAAATTATTATCTTACCCAACAGCTTATTCAGGTAAGTGGGCAAGTGGACATTTTTGAAGCTACTAAGATTCCAAAGTACCTGGTATCAAATTTGATCATTCCTCTTTCCACACCAGTACTAACAGTGACAAGGCGCATCATTTTATGTACATATGCAGAAATATGATCTTGATCCAGCTGCAAAGGCCGCAGCAGCTTCAGTTTTGGCATCTAAGTTGGGAGAGGAGACTGGCTTAAAAGTGCATGTTGGAGAAGAACCAAAGTTGGATGCAGCAGTGGCTAGAAGCAATGATGTTGAGATACTACCATCAGATGGGCTGAGGAACAGGAAGCAGCCCAACGCAAGAGGCAGCAGGACTGGAAATACAATGGCTGCTCATAACCCAGTTCAGGGAGCTGAATCCAGTCCACCTGCTAGTGCTGGCCTGGAAGGTGCACCACCTCCAATGGTGGTAGAGCACCATCAAGGCTCAGGGGCAAGTGATGGTGGATGGATTGCAAAAATTGCCGCCTTACTTGTGGGTGAGGACCCATCGCAGTCGTATGCTTTGATTTGTGGGAATTGCCATATGCATAATGGTATGTAGCTCTGTTGATCTTTTTTTTTTTCATGTGCTGTGTGCATCTGTACTCAAAACGGGGGAGCATTACCTAATATACTGATATTTGCAGGCTTGGCCCGAAAGGAAGATTACCCACATATTACATATTACTGCCCCCATTGCCATGCACTGAACACATCAAAGCAATCCATGGGCCAATACTCAGGCTCCACCTCCGGCCGGTCAACTCCAGTTGTTCCTGCGGATATCAGTTCAACACAGGAGAGTGAACTTAGTAACCTGACCACATTGCCGGAGGTTGCAAAGGAAGGAAATGCGGAGAAGCAAGATGCGGAGGCAAGTTAAAGCGGTTTTTGTTGACCTGTGTGAAATTAGCTATCTTTCAGGGTATGTTGTCATGTTTCAACTGATCTGAGACACAGATGGATCAGTATTGTAAATTGGAAATAGAGACAGATACTCTGATCCTTAAGCAAACATGGTGTTCCATCCTTGGGTGGATAAATTTTGTTGTCAATAGAGAGTGAAGGCTTGTCTGCTACGTGACAAGATGAGGCTGAAAAGCAATGAGAGCAGGAAGCAGCAAACAGGTGAGCTGTGTAACGTTGAGTAAAAGTGGTGTAAAATATAGATACGATCGGTGCTCATTTTCTTTTCTATTTTATCCATAATTATTTGCACTTATTCAGAGACGAGGAACATGGAGATTTTTTTTTGTTTTTCTTAACGGTCACCTCTCTTGTGATGTCTGTAACCTTACGACATGCATTATTTCGTCTACAGAAATTCAGTTCCTGCTATATCAACACAAAGTTCTTATCATGTTTTTATTTTTTGGAAAAAAAGGAAAACATGATAAGAACCACTTCCATTTGTCTTCGCCTGATGGAATTTTAATTATTGCTTCATGTGGTTCTCGTATCTCGTTTGCTTGCTCGCATACTTGATTCTGGAGTGTGCGTGGGTTCTTCGCTTCTCACGATTAAACTTGTGAACTTAGGGATCATGTGATTGCTGGGTTCTTTGCTGGAGTGTATAAGCCGTGTGACAGGCGCTGCATCTGATTACATTTGAGTACCCCCTCTTGTCCATTTACGTATTCAAATGTAGGATCTGTTTTGAAAAAGCTTGACTTAGGACAAAACTAAATGACTATTATATTTGTGAACTGAAGGAGTAGAGAATAGTTGTGGGAGTAATAAAGTTTCAAAAGTTTGACTATACAACACAAGAATTAGAAAGTCAGAGAACAGTACCTTATTCACTGCTTAAATGAAATAAAAATCCTAATGTAAAGAAAAGTATCGTATAAGCATGTACAATATTCAAAGAGGCTCTCTCTCTCTCTGAGCTTCATCAAGTCCGTGAATCTGAAGGCCGAGAATACGAGGAAGAAACTTCACGCACAACACAACTCGGAGATGGGTTGGGCCCAAAGAGAATGAAAGCACGAAAACAGCCCAACTGAGCCCACATGAACAGTATTCACACGTGAACTCCTCGATGGCGGTAAATTGATAATATTGCTCCCCCAAAAATGTGTTTTCGCCGCGTCTTTTCAAGAGCTAACAGCTAGCATCCTCACCGTACGGTCCCTTCGTTAACTTTTCCTACTTGTCCATCTTCTTATAAAAGATCTTTATTTGAGGGCTATGGATCATGACTAGAGGTTCTCTCCCTGTTTCTTGACGCATTGGGAAGGGAAGGAGAGAAGGACGCAGCGACAGGGAGACACTGGCAAAGGGAATTGAGAAGATAACCTCACTGATTTGTGGTGAGTGGTGCGGAATAGTAAATGAACACACAATGCTGGGTGTAATCTGTGGTTGTGTTTGCGTCCAATGTTCCATTTTTGTTTGTCTCGCTGCAACCTGTTGTTCTTTCATTGCTGTCTTTACGGATCATCCTCTTGATCAGTTATGATATGTATTTTTCCATAATTACAGTTCGTTCTTGTAGGTCTGCACATTTCCCTTTGAACCTGTTCCGTACAATTTTTCTTTTGCAGGGAAAACCTGTTCCATCCTGAACAAAAAATTCTTACATTGGTTCCTTTCTGTATGTAGTGTATTCTCCATATTTTAAATACTAACGTTCTAATTAATAGTGTGTTTTATTTAATTTGTGCTGTCCGAAACTACAAGAATTCACGACCGGAGGTAGTACCTTTGAAGACACAAATGTTCCCGTTCCTCTGTTCAAAAATGTTTGAGATTTTCTTAATTCCTATGGCTGCATGATGTTTGGTTGAATTGGATCCTTTCTGGACATCCAAACAGAGGCAAGGTGGCCAAATTCGGCTTCCCTTGTTCTCCTATTTCTATGTATTTTTATTCTCTTTTTCTTTTTTTGGGGGAAGCCGAGTCTCATGCTGTCATGCATAACCAACCTCGTAATATTCTGCACTGACCACTTTGCCCTTTGCTGCACTACACTAGGGCCTTTTCCCTGATGCAAATGCTGACATCTGTTTCTTCTAGACATGCTCCTAGAATCAGTTTCTCTTTTCCGCCCTTCCATAAATACGTCCACATCATTGGCTCTCTGATCTCTTTCTGTCATCTGCAAACTGCTAGCAGGGCAGAGGGAACTGCCCAGGAGCGTCAACATGGATCAGGGGATGGAGTTGAAGGGGTGCGTCTGCCGGATCAAGAACTGCGCCGTCGAGCTTGTGTCCATGGAGGAGGATCTGATGACTAATCTGGACGACGATGAGTCGTGGGATTTGGCCAGGAGGGACCTCAAGCTCAAGGCCGCCTTCCTGTACATTGATCTGAGCCGGGTGATCTCCCGCAGCGAGGGCGAGGAGCGCAGGGAGGCGCTCACCCTTCTCGCCAACGAGTTCTTCTACTTCATGGATGAGGTGAGGTGTGATCGGCGCCTTCTTCTCCTTTGTTGATTTGCAATCTACATGGTTAATTTACCGAGAAGTGGAAAGACGGTGTTCATCGAGGACTTTTTCAGTGTTCTTAACAACTGGATTTTTTTTTTACACTTTTGGGCCCACTCGTCTGACCTTAGTGCAGATGCTGTAGCAGTTCTCGATCAACAGTTGTTGTTGATTGTTTAAAATTACTTTTGCATCATGTATTAGATACCAAAGCAATCTGCTGACCGGTAAATTCAGCATCCTTATTTTGTTTTGTTTTTAAAGATGCATGTTAACTCTGCAATCTCTTTCATCTGAATGCTGTCCCTAAATCCTGACGAATAGTGTCAAGAAGCTATTCTGTGTTCTTTGAACTTTCCCTGTTTATCTTTTTTTAGCATCACCATTTGAGAACCACATATTCCACTCACTGTTCAGTGCTTCAGAAAGTTGAAGAAGCTTCTCCCCTTACTTTTCACAATCTCAGGTCAACAAAGACCGAACAGACGATCTAGATGTATACAATTAAATTAAAGATCCATGCTTCTACCTCATGGGGTCAAGCGTCTATGGTTCTTGACTTCGATTACCCAATAAACTCGGGGGACAACTGCTCTATATGCGGTTAGTGCGTAACTAGTCATGGTCAAATACTTGGAAACTAAAACTTGATAAGTTGGACCTTGTGATGTACACAACACAACAAACTGAGACCCCTCTTGGATGAATGCACGCAGCTGGGCGACGCGGTGGCGAGCCGGAGCGTCTCCGTCGTGAAGGTGTGCTACGGCGACGCGGTTCAAGCTCTGCGCGATGTTGTCGCCGCCGTTGCGCCGCCGGCGGCAGTCTGATGGGCCCATAGCATTTTCCCAGCAGATCGAGCGGCAAAGACAGATTGATATTTGATACATGTCACTATGTGAAGATTGAGAGCATGTAGAAGCTACATCGCGTATGTGTACATGCATGAAGAGAGGGTGTGTGTCTATTGCGAGAGTTAATCAAAGCTAGTCATTTGCCATCTGGCGTGCGGTTTTATCTCTGTTGTGATGATTCTCTTCGGTGTCGTCGTTCCCGCTGAATACGCCTCTGTCTGTCCGATGTCATTTTGATGTTGCGTGGATTGCCAGCATCGCTTCCATACACACCAGGCCCAGCCTGCGTCCCTTCGACGAAACCTCACGGCATGGACAAGTAAACCCAGCCCAGCAAGACTCCGTCCCGCCTTTCCTTCGATCAGAGACGCAGGCGCGCGGCGCGAGAAAAGCTCTGGTCAGTTCCGGTAATCTCGCCCGGAAGCCCTACGCCCCGATCCAAACGACTCCCGGCGCCGCACGCCAAGGTCGGGATAGTCGGTTGTCGCGGCTATATATTCTCCGCGCATCTCCAAGGCTTTTCGCACCACAACATCTCGATCTCGGTCGGGTTCCTCATCGATCGCCTTCTTCGCCGCCCGTCCCCCGCTTTAACTCGCCGAGTTCAAGGTATGCAACTTGTCGATCGGTTCGCCCTATTCTGCTTTGATAGTCAAGAACTCAATTACTGGTTCAATACATCGTGATTGATCTCTGTTCGCCTAGTTTGTTTAGATCGATGATCAAGAACTCCATTACCTTTTCTCATTGATCATCGCTGATCTTTCGTGATTCATCTCACAGATGCAGATCTTCGTCAAGACCCTGACGGGCAAGACCATCACTCTCGAGGTCGAGAGCTCGGACACCATCGACAATGTCAAGGCCAAGATCCAGGACAAGGAAGGCATCCCGCCGGACCAGCAGCGCCTGATCTTCGCCGGCAAGCAGCTCGAGGAGGGCCGCACCCTGGCGGACTACAACATCCAGAAGGAGTCCACGCTCCACCTCGTCCTGCGCCTCCGCGGCGGCATGCAGATCTTCGTCAAGACCCTGACCGGCAAGACCATCACCCTCGAGGTCGAGTCGTCGGACACCATCGACAATGTCAAGGCTAAGATCCAGGATAAGGAGGGGATCCCGCCGGACCAGCAGCGCCTCATCTTCGCCGGCAAGCAGCTCGAGGAGGGACGCACGCTCGCTGACTACAACATCCAGAAGGAGTCCACCCTCCACCTCGTCCTCCGCCTCCGCGGTGGCCAGTGAGGTGAACGCGTTCTGCGCCACCGTCGTCCGTCTCGTTTTTATTCAGTCTGTGTTCCCCTGCTTCATCGCTAGCGTATTCATGTCATGGAAACAATATTCAGCACTTCTGAATCTTAATAAATTTAGGTTGTTTTGATTATGGCGTGTTTTTTTGCTGTTCACATTCTTATTAGCTGAGTATTAAGTTTTGGCAAATACTGCCTTCTTCCGAACATACTCGCACCTCAAAACCTTTCCTACGCATCAATTTGCGACTGAACCAGGAGGTTTTCTCACTACAGCCAGACTCTTGCACAAAAGCATATGAAAGACACATACGCAGAACCGTTACCCTTGAACTGACAAAATGGCTCTTCCTGCTAATTATTCATCTTAGTTTCTAAGCTACACCTCTGTTAACATCACCAACTCCGTCTGGAGCAAGGCAAGAGAAGCAACCAAAATGAATCATATGTGCAACCAAGGTGAGAAAAACTACAAATTATCGAAAACTCGCTACTTCAATCTTAACTAATAATCCTTCCAGAGAAGGCCTATAAAGTCGTGCCCGTTCCTTCTATAGCAGTTTTCGGACATAGGAAAAGCAGGATCTTTGCTCCTCCATGCAGATACCGAAGCAAAACGGCTCTCGGGACACCACTCAAAAATTGAGCTGCCGCAAGGCAGGGGCCTACCATCCTCTTGGTTCTTCTTTCAAATGACTGCTACCAAGTACTTGAGCCTTGAACGAAAAAAAGATACAAAAAAAAAAAAAACGAGTGAGCCTCTTAGAGTTGAATAGAAACTGATGGGTAAGAGGTCAATAACATACTTAAGGAACATTCTTTTAGTAGTGCATGTTGCCAATTGAAAATGACGATGTCTACGGATTATAGAAGGGCTAACGAAGTATTAAGTACTATTTCCCAACAGATGAGCATGTTAAGTATCAGCAACTGGGCAGTGAGTATTATTACAAAAAATGGCACTACCAAGCAAAGTCAAGTCGTTATCAATGATTTTGAAGCTAAGAACGAGTAAGTAGTCGCATGCATTACTACAGGCAGCCTGCAGCCAAATTTTAATCAAGGACAATGCTCATCTGTGTATCTGAACCTTCACTTCAGTAGACAAGATACTGATTATTGAAATACCTAACAATCAACGAAGCAACAGAGTGCAGAGTGTAGGCACATTTATATGGTTGAAGCAAAAGAAATTTACCATAGGAGCACCAGGTAGTACGTAACAAAATAGCTTTTCATCCACTGAAACAGGCAGTGGAGGCATCTTGCTCATTATTCCGGGCATTTGACTCATGCTGTTTGTTGAGGAGATAGCAACACATGAGAACAAATGCAAACACTCTTCGAGACTTTTAATTTTTAGTCAATTTATTGGTGTAAATGCAGTAAACTCTGACCTTTGTTGAAGACCGGTGATGTTCCTTCTTGTACGATGGAAAAGATCAATGTTCTTCTGAGCCTGAAAGATGTTACAAAGACGTACTGAAATTTAATCCAGAATGGATAGATCTTCCAACTGTTCATGACAACTTCTCATGAAAATGTGTTTCCTACATGCGTAAAAATAATAGAATGTTTAATTTGTTCTTTTTATCAGTATGAAGCTGTCATGAGCAATAGGGTGTACTAACTTTTCGATAAACTAATGCTTTGACTTTATTTCCTGCTAAAATAACATCTACATTATACAAAAACGAATCAAAACACCAACCTGTGATGTTAAAATATTTACTTCTATTTCGTTCAGAAGCCGAGCATTTTCCTCCAATATGTTTAGCACTGCACGATCAATTTGAGAGGCTGCATAGAAGGAACACACGCATGTTGTCACGGTGGATTCAATAGGGATAGTCCATATGCCTATATACCAAATTGTGAGAATTCTAGAATATCTTCAATATGCTGAAAAACATTGAGCTTAAATGAATTAAGTAACGCATGAATATTTCAGTAAGAGAGTCAATATGAACTTGTGCAACTTGTGCTACTCCAGTTATGGAAACTACTTGCAAGCATTGCTAAGGAGACAAAATAGGTTGAAATATTATCAGACTCTAGCCACAAAAGGGGAAATGGTTTACATAGTCAATTATTTGGCAACTCAATAAGTTGACCTACCAACCTCCAGAAAGTAATCCGTTGTTTTGGCTGGTGTTACAAGGCATGAAGGAAGTAGCTCTCATATCTGTCTGAATAGGAGGATTAGCAACCCACGCCGACGGCTCAGCCATTTTGTCCTGAGAAACAACCATAATAAGAACCATTTAATAGAAAACACATAAATATGAGTTAACAAAAATAAATAGTTTCAAATGGTGAGGTTGCATCACTAACATTAAACCAATTATTTTTAACAATCACTTTATAATCCATCATTTATTGGGGTTGAGTTGCTACGAAAACAGTAAACTACATAAAGAAGAGGATAATTTTCATTTTTCACGCCATTTCATCATTTCAAAAAAAGACAAAGACATTTGTACACGTCCGAGACTGCGGTGGAGGATTTCAATATGTACTTGACATCACAAAAGAAGTCCGCTTAAGGAATTAGGATTATCACGTGGTAGAGCAGATATGTTTTCAAGGATAAGAGCTAAAGAGGCTAATGTTTAATTGAAAACATAAGTATCATTACCTTTCTATCTTTTATCCTTTTTCCAAGGTAGTGTTCCTCAGGTTTCCGTCGCCTAGTAGCTTCTTTTCTCTGCAAAATAATATGATCATTCTTCCAATACAAATGAAAATATAATCATTTGGTGCAAAAAAATTCCTCAATACGTTTTTTTCTAGAATACATTTTTTTAGATAACATAGGAGGGAGAGCTGTGCATCTTTTCATTAAGAAGAAAAAATGGTTGCTCCATGACCTTAGACCAACGCAAGCCATGCTATACATCCATTTATTTTAAGTTTTACACAGACGAATATTAATTAAGGTACGAAAACTGGAGCAACAACTAGCAAAAGCATGTTTTCTTCGGCCTCTGTAGTAAAATTTGGAACATTTGATAGTGTACATAAAAATGAGAGAAAAAAAGCACAAAATTTGTTTTTGTTGAATGCAATTCACTGATCAATCAGCTCAAGTATTTTTTTTTTTGGATTTTAATCAGCTCAAGTAAGTGATACCATCTCTGTTGTATGATTTGACAGTATAAGAGAAAGGAACATTACAATTCTTCCGAGAGAAATACATGCCCTTTGCATGAAACAAGAGCAGGCCAACATTTTTAGTGATGCAGGTCAAGGCAGAAGCATTGTTAATAATGTCAAAAGCAGTGACTTTTCAGCCTTCTAATATTATATGAGTATATACACTAGAGAAATGCAAAGGAAAATTTATGGAGGCAACAGCTCAAAAGGATACCTAGGGAGGACCAGCTCAGATCACACTAACTTTAAAGTCCATAAGAGACCATTATATTATTTATTATACATGTGGACAAATAGGTGTATCTTCTGCATGATCTACTTTCATATACGCGGCAGAAGTTTAGTGGAATCATAGTGATATCATCTTGAAAAGTCACAGATGTATAAACTACTGTTCGTCTCCATCCATAAGCTGAAGTGGGACCACATGTTCATTTCATATAAAAAATAGTGTAGTGTGTGAACATCTTGCGTGACTTCAGGTTTAAGTAAGAAGGTTCTATCTGAATGCAGCTGCCAGCTGCTTTCGACAAAAATGTGGTTTGAGAGCAACAGACGAAGAAATGATAGTCCCGATACTGCATAATAGAACAACAGAATCAGGAACTAACCGCTGCCATCCACTGGCATCTCATGGCAACATCTCTTACTGTCTTATCTGGTAACATGGCTGCTATCTTGATGTACTTCATAATTCCCGGTTCATTTGCATACCTGCAATTTAATTAAGAGTATACCAAGGAATAAAATATTAGAAATGATGGGCAAAAACCTCAACAGAAGGCAGACAAGAACTTCCTGCGTCAGGCACATCAGGATTATCAGACCAGGTATCAGAAAACAAAAGAAAATGATTTTTTTTACCGTATTAAAAATAAAAAAGAAAGCCAAGCCCTACAAATTTACTTGTGGAGCAAATCTTTAAACGAAGTAAACAGTATTCCTTTCATCAGGGGGTGAACTTCTAACTAGATTGAACAACCAACGTAACAAATATTGAGTGTTACTAAGAAACAATTTAGCTATTTTGGCAGCACAAAATATTGACAGTTTGGTGTGGATTGTGAGGCATCACATTGCAAACATATGAAAAAAGTCCACTTATTATGGCGAGATGGAATTCACTACTTAATTTTGATAACATGACAGGATAGCTTACTTGTTGAGGCCATCATTCAGTATTTGCAGCTCAAGGAAGGACCAATCCACAGCCATCGGAGCACTGTAGTTGATGCTCTGGCTAGAATCAGAGATCATGTTTGGCGAACCAGTAGATACAATAGTTGAAGGTGTAGAGTTCAACATGGCCAGATTATCATTCATCCCACTGGATGTATCCAGACAACCTGGCATGACCCCTGATCCACTGGCAATTGAACTCGTCTGAAAAGAAACCACATGTTGATTGCAAAACGACTGTGGAAACATTCCATAGTGGTTAGGATCTGTTGACATCTGCATGCCAGATGAAATTCTGCACTCCCGGTTCACCCTCACAAACACATCATCAAGCTTCACAAGGGCACTTGTATATATATACTAACCACCTTTAAACTTTCTTCTGACAAGATGGAACTTTCGTTGCAAATGTTACAGTTCTGTTGTGATGCAGCCTAGATGAAGATACCCAGGGCTACACAAACTCATCAATGTAACCATGGATGCCATCCAACTATGCTGATGATTCAGAAAACTCCACTGATTAGATCTCTTCTCTAATGGAAGTACCCAGAATTGAGAAATTCCACACTACACTTCCTACAAAAAACATAAAAGAGATGAAATTAGTATAATTGCTACTACAAACAACCTGAGTACCAGAATATTCGACAATACACCAGTAGTATAAGCGTATAATAACCATCACTAAAGTTAACCCAGTCCAAAACAAACGTTAACCGAGTAACGGCGGATCAACTTCACAAAGAGAAGAGCATCATTTATCTCATCGCAAACTCACTATTACAGAGCTTCGAAAAAAAAAAACTTTAAAGGGCCTGAGCACCATCCAATGCTCAATGATTGATTTGGATTCGATTCTGACCATTTTTTTTTATCATAGTCAAACGACAAGAAGTACCTAACTTAATGAACTATCATTAGCACTATGAAAAGCACTAGTGCGCCATGTGAAATCATTCAGTCGTATCAGCATCCTAGAAGACTGGAGTGCACAAAGGAAGTGCAGATATCCAACTCAAGATAATCAACACATATTACTTGCAAAAAAAATAAGATTATCAAGTCCATTTCAGTTGATGAACTGACAGATGGTGGTGCATGTTCAATGTAACGATTCTACACACATCATGAAAAGAACGACGACAGACAGGAGGTTCCCAACCAAATTCAAAACTCAAACCACTAAACAAAACTTGCTTTAATCATGCTCTCATCGAGATATATATAATTAAAGAAGCAGCAACTGGCAAAAACATCAGAGACTATGCAAGGAGCTAGTAGTAGCACGATACCAACAGAGGCTGAGAACTGGGAGAAGCCAAGCACCTACACGATTTCAGAGCCCAGGAATGCGCTGCTGCTTGAAGAAGCAGGGCGCAGCAAGAAACGCGAGGGCTTGCCTAGCTAGTCGATCTGATCGTACACTAACACTATACAGACAGCATGGAAAGACTTGAACGAAAAGGAACGAACCAAATCAAGCAACCATGATTGCACGAAAGACGGCGGCGCCTAGGCGTGCAGAGCGCAATCCAAGGAGCTCGCTTTCCACATCGAATTCCACGCCGCCGCCGCCGCCGGCAGACTTCATCCCGCTAGGTCACGCAATCGGTACAAGAAACCACCCACGAGCACAAGCCCCCCGCCGCCGGCCCTATCCTACCGAAATTAGGATCTTTTCCCGATCACGCAGCCAGTCCAAGAAGTCCAAATCAAAAAACGCACCTGGACCAACGATCCGTCCGTGCCCTCGCGGCGCAGCAGAGAAGCAGAGGAGGTGAACGTGCAGCGATGGCGAATGGAGTGTGAGCTGGTGTTCTCTTCTCAGGACCTTCTTCTTTTAATGGTGGCGTCCAGCTTTGTGCGCTCCAATGGGAAGGCAGGGGAGGGGAGGGGAGAGCAGCGCAACCAAAAAGCGGCGGCCCCGCCTCCCCGCGAGACGCTGCTCGCTTATATGCGCTCAAAAAGGAAGCCAAAGCCGTGCGCCAATCCCACAACTTGCGCAGCCAACAAATGGAAGCGAGCGAGGGAGGAGAGGGCAGCTGATGAACCAGCTGAAATGGCAAGGAGAGGAACAGAGAGAGAGAGAGAGAGAGAGAAGTGCGATGAGATCTCTTGGAATTCAGCGCTAGGAGATGGAACCGGGATTCCCAAAGGCCACCAAACAATAATTGCCACTAGTATTAACTACTGCTCCTGCCACTCTCTCTCTCTCTCTCTGCTTTCTTTGTTTGGTTCCACTTTTTCTAGCGAGGAAAGAATCGAAGTGCCCATTCCTTTTCCTGCGCCTCCAATTGCTTTCCTGGTCACCGAGCTTACTTGTTCCAATTGCGCGCTTGCATTTGGTAATTCCTTTTTTGTTTTTGCTGTGTGCGCGTACACTCGGTGGCATCAGGAGTTAGGACATGACATCCAAGCTCCTTTTTTAGTCGACGAGTGCGTCCGAGCATGGCGCAAGTAGTAGTATGCAGAAGACCCCAAATTCACTACCGAAGTGGTGGTGGGTAGTCAACTAAGGCAGTAAAAAAGAGACTTGAGATCTTTCTGTTCTTGCTTATCCTCAGGCGAAGTGAATGTTTATGCGAGCATGGTCCTACCTTCGAAAGTGGGCGGTGAATCCAGGTGTTGGAAGGCAGTGGTAATTCCACATCTCTGTCAGTGTTTTCGAGTGGTTCTTTTTTTGAGACTTTTCGAGTGGTTCTCAAGTGCTCGTGGCCGGATTCCGACGAATAATAGAGCATGTCATCTTTCTGTTATTTGGACGGTATTAGGATACAATCTCTGTCTGGGTCACTTTGCATAAACAAGAGGTGGACAAACGTTTGATTCTTGCAAGCACGATTACGAACCGGAGAAGTCTAGCTAATTCAAAAATCTGGCAAAGTCGGCCTGAAGATGACTGCTCATGGAGTGCTTTCTAAACTGAACTGTGGTGCAATATAAGAACGTGACTAACGCAATTTTTCCTCCAGGTTAGCGGCGCATGCAAGTAACTATGATTGGTACTTAAGTAGCATATTCTCTTGCTGAGCAAATCATAAGTACATATGCTAAGATTGCGCTGATGGACAAAGATTGCTTCCTCGAAAACGCTTCAGCACATTCAGAGGTGTTGGGTCTGAAAGAGAAAAAAGAAAAAGAGAGAGATGTACCAAGAGAGAAGACTTCTTCCCTGTAAATGGCGGCACTAAAATTTCAAGAAATCTTTGGATGTTTTTGACCACGCTTGCTTTACATTTCTCCGTACGCAGGATCTCGACGCGTGCTCCCTCTGACACTCGGATTCGCACAGCTGGTACGGCAATAAAATACCAAGCACATGAACCGCAAGGTCGGATTGTATAATTCAGGTAGAAACGTGCGAGCTCTTCCACTTGCTCTTTTGTTAAGTTTGACTATTGTAAACTCTTTGTTAGATCCATCAATTATACACCGTATTTAGCGGCACTTACATGTTGCCCATCTTCCACGGCAAGCCAACATATCCAGCGAAACTGCATAATTTTTGCATGGATGATGCGTATTCCATTTCGCTGGGGTCCTTTACGAAACTTCCCAACTAGGAGTAGCATTTTAATGTCCTAAATACTGTATACTGTTTGTAGTTTAAGTCGTATTCGTAGCAGGTCAGCCCGGCCTGAAGAATTTGGGGACAGTGACTGACGGATGGATGAGCGCGCGAACGTTTTCTTTTCTCTGCAGCGCTGGGGCTGGAGTACGGGACCGGATCACAGCGACAGTCCTGCTGACCTGCCACAAGAGCCACGCGTCGCCCATGCAAGGTGTCAGGCAGGCAGCCCGTTTACCGACATCGTTTTCTCCCAAGCTGCTACTACCGGCGAATCGTTACTGGCTGCTGTGGATATGGACGGACGGTCAAACAAGACCTGGCGTACCAGAGAGGCAGAGAGTGGTTTAAGGAAAACGAAAGGCAGATATTAAAATGTGCTCAAGAGTGGACCAAAATACTGGTGTTTCAAAAATAATCTTAGTTAGAGTTTAGCTGGCATGCTTGCCGCTTGCTGGTACTAGGAGGAAGTGCAAAAAGTTATTAAACTACTACTAAAAAAAAACTGTTACTGTACAAAATAAATGTCATCAAATAATTTTTCACAAAAGAGCTAAATGGGATAAATTAGTAGAAGTACTAGCTTCGGATCATTACTGTTTGAAATATCAAGCGAGTCGATGACATGTTAACATTGACTAAAACAATTAACTCAAGTAGAACACTTTTTTTAAACAAAAATAGTCATTTGTAAATTCTTTTCACGTCGCATGTCATTCTCGCACCGACAATAAAGTTTTTCTCTATCTCTCTCATCCTTCACTCTTCTTTGCCTTTTGCAAGGTCTCTATTTTTTTTCATCTAACTCTAGTTTTTCATCGACTCACCATGTTACTGGGTCACGCCTCAGTTTCCGGTCATGTCCCTGCAGGTCCCTTTCCCTTTCGGGGCTGTGCCTGGAGCTGGGAAGCCGGCAGACGGCAGGTGGCGGGGTCAGTGAGCCGCTGACACCTCCCGCCAAATGATTGGCTCTGGTTGGCGGCGATAGAGATGGGCGCGACACATGGGATCGATAGTGCAGCGTCCAGGCGGGAAGCACCACCTACCGGCCGTCGTCGACCAGCAGCAGCGTCTGAGCAGCTGAACAAAGCGATCGAACCAAGAGGTGACGTGGCCCGCGCGCGCGTGGCGTGGAAAGCGAGCACGGTGGTTGGTCGCCGGGCACCGGGACAACGGTGGCGCCAAAACTGGGAACGGGATCGACCTCATTCTCCTCGATCTAGTGCCTATCTTTGTTCCTTCGTCGTCCACTCCGGCCTTGTTCAGTACTGAAAAATAGAAATGATTAAACCGCCTTTTATTTTTCTGAAAAAGTTGTGCTCATAAGTGTCAGGAAAAACGACAGAGCATGCATGTTTCTTGTTAGTTTATGCTTGACCTAGTTCATAAAAAGAAAAGTTTATGCTTGACCAGTCTCCTTTTCTTAAAACTGCAAAACCCTTTTTTTAGAAATGAAAACTAACTAAACGTGCAAAGTCTCTTCACCCTTCTTTTGTTGGTAATAAACCAGCATATCGTTCTAATTAACCAAATGCACACATACAAGGAACTAAGCCAGGTATTGAACACGACAGTTCACTTCGTCGGTCGATCTGATTCGGGACGACACATACATGGACTCGATCGCGAGAAAACAAGGCATATAATGCGAACATATGGTGCTAGAGGCTGCTGTAGCTAGCTTTACTGCTTTCGGATGGTTGAACCTGCAACAGTGCGGCGTGGTCTTCATGCGGTATAAAGTTGGCCCGTGTCCTCCGGCCGCCATCGTTTCCCCTACTCGCATCACTGCTTGTTGATCACTCGTGGTGAAACTAAAGCGCTTTATTTTTTTTTTCTTGCAAGGACAACGAAAAGCACTTTGTTTGTTGAGTCCCTAGTCATTCTGACGTGTTTTCGCTGCGTTTCGACATGCCAATTTGGATGGTGGAAGAAAGGAAGCTCTTTTCAATAATCCAAAGCCGGTGCACTTGTGTTAGAAAATTTTTCCTTCTTCCGACATTTGAAAGCTCCTTGAGTGTTAATTAGATAACATCATGTGTTAGCTGCTAACCACGTGCTAATGTTTCGTAGCTATGTATCATTATCTCATTAACAGATCAAACAAGCCTCTGCAATGTATGACGTATTTCAATGAACCTTTTTACTGATTTTCTGAGCCGTGTGTTAGTGTGTACTTCAGTACAGAAGCATTTTTGTAGGTCAAATTCAGAGAAGCAATAAGCCAGAATAAGCAGGCTAATATGCGGCAGGTAGGCCGGCGAACACCTGAAGGTACAATCGAGGCGTTCATCAAGTGCCGTACGAAACATGGATGTGTACGTAAGATATTGTATAATCCAACACGCTTTTGACAATTTGTTTTTGTAGATGAGGGTAACCCTTGACAAATCAGGGATTGACTGAGCAAGCCTGAGTTGCGCAAGACAAACAAAAAAGAAACCATTATATTAACCAATAAATAAATTAGTTAGCCGACCATCGTACCCGACGAGCATACTCCGCTAACGACGTGTGCACGACGATGATCTGTGAAGTATCGTAATTTTGTTTATGCAACATACCGTGCGCCATATATAGTCCGAAATTGCTGAGTTCAGAGTCAAATAGGACAAGCACGTATGTACCGGCATCACTAGAGGTTTTCCATTCAGCTTCGTCTAAAAGAGCTTAACCCGTGTGCTACTTCTTGGATGCCACAAGACATACTGTTTTTCTTCCGCGAGAAGGATGTTTCAAACCCCAAATATCTGAATAACTTTCCATGAGCGTATCAGACAATGGTGAGAAAGCCTTGCTCTATAACGTTCAAAAAAAAAAAAAGAAAGCTTGCTCTACATGCAGCTTCAAAATTGCAATTCAGTGCTGGTCACCACTAAACAAGCACAAAGACACTGGTGAGACCCCCAGAAAATTTTTTTGGGGGGTGGAACCTTCAAGGTGGGAACTTGACCCTACCCGGGAAATACTATGTAGTAGATCAAACCAAATCCTTCTTGTGCATGCCAAAGAGCCAAAAAGATCCTTCAGCGTGTCTTTCTTTTGCGCACATACAGAACGCTCCATCATGCAGGCGAGGTGCATGATACAGAACTTTCTTTTGTGAAGAGTACTGCAGGCGACATCATCCAAAAGAATTGGCTGGCCGCTGGCCGCCTGAAACTTCAGCTTTGCATATGCTCATGTTTCATACTGCTTTCACACCAAATTATTGAAAGTATTTAACCAGCTTAACCGAAGATACAGTCGATACAGTCGTCTTCACGGCCGACAAGCCCGCCATGCTTTTCCCTGGTACTAGTAACTGCTACCTTTACAGAAAATATATAGATCCAAGAAGTAAAGTCATATTTAGCAGTGCTGAAGCCACATCCAGGCGAAGGCCTCGAGCCAAGCAGCTAGCTAGTCAGCTAGAGGACACAAGCGGCGAAAGAGACGGGTCACTTGCACACGAAGGAAGGCACCGAACCCCTTGCTTTTCCACATCAAGGTGAGAGTGAAATGCGTCTTTATCCAATTGGGAACGAACGAAACTAAACTAGCCTTTGTTATTACAAGTGCCGGGAGTAGAAACAGAAAAGCGCTGCTGCCACTGCTTACTGCTTAATAACATGCTCACCACCCAGACGGACGATCGACGCAAGGCAGGAGAGAATCCCACTCGCCGCCGCTTTATTCGCGCTCACACCGACGAAAACGAAAGGCGGCTTAATGCGTCGTAGAATCTAGGTGGCGGCAAATTAAAGCAGCAGATCCCTCCAAAGTGTCAGAAAGCTAGGCTTTTCTTCGCCCTCCCCCAACACCGGATTCCTCCGCCGGACGGCCAGGCCATACGGACGGCGACACGACGACGGGATCCACTTCGCTCGCCTGTAGCTCAGATCGGAGATTCCCGACGCCACTCAGGTGCTGTAGTTGTACTATTGTCCTGGCTGAGACCGCAACTACTGATGGCTACTCTAGCCGGCCTTGTTTTCTCTCGTCTGTCTCCGCGCCTGTTACACGTATAGCCACTTTGCTAGTAGTAGCTCTCAATGGTCACCCACACCACATACAATCTGCATGATGATGGCTGATCGAACAGGCTGCACGTCTGGTGAATGAATCTTCCACGGTCCGGTCATTGCAACTGAGTGAAGAAATGAAAGCCAGAGATGTAGTGGTAAAAGGCACGACCGTCATAGCTTCTGCAGTTCAGTGCCGTTGTGATGATGGAAAATGGAATGGTAGGTGTTCTGTTCTGGATGGATAACTCGTAACTGGTTGCAGCGCGACCTTGACCTCTGATTTCGTTCTTCTGTGATTCAGATGACATTTGACGCGACGCCAGGTGTGACGTTTGGCAATTACAAAGGGAGCTGTTGCGGCGTGCGCTGAGGCCTGAGGTGGAGAAGCTATAGCTGTTAGCTTGTGAAGGTCGTGCCAGTCATTCAGGGTGCCTTGTTTTCTCCATGGCGATCATTCCGCGTAAAAGCGGCGTCGCTCATGGCAGACATGCGCCCATGCGTTGACGCGTACCTGGTGAGCGATCATCAGCAGGACAGAAATAAGCGTAACGTGAGAGCTAGTAGAATGATTGGATACGGGAAAAAGAGCAGAACTGGAAGTGCGTGGAAAGGCGGCAGAAAGACGAAATTCTGTCTCGAGGGATTGGACGTCGAGGCATGCCTCGTTGCAATTCCTCAGGAATTTGCGAGTTCAAATATGGAAATCATTGTGCTCATTATTAACGTCTGCTTTCAGTGCTATTGCAGAAAGAATGGTCCACAGAGGACAGCATCCAACGTTCACTCAGCCATTGATAAACACACATGATTGCTTTATGCAAGTACACCTCATCAGGCATATATCAGCGATACGCACATGTTCTACAATTTCAACATACTTGTACGAAATTGTCAGTACTTACAGCTATTCATACACTCGCACGGCACCTTAAAAAGCATGCACATGGAAGCTCTGCAAATAGCACCACAACTACATTCGAGTATAATAAGCAAACACTACAGGTAACCAAATCTGATCGTACCACCATTACTACCCACTTCAGATTTATCAAACATTGTAGTAACAGCGAAGCAATTAGCCCAGCAGAAATTAGCTCCTGAAGTCATTCTTCTCCCCCATCAGTGGCAGCAGCAGCGTCACTGGTTCAGTAATCTCACTAGGGTGGCAAAAGGTCTTTCGATCAAGCTGTGTAACCTTGAGGCACCTTTTAGCAATTTCTCTTATCCACAAGGCAGTTACATAGGAGAAAACTATTTTCCTGTCAAAAACCTCGTGACAAATAGGCCATTAGCAACTTATCTTCTCCTGCCATAACTGTGATAGAAACCACCTGCACCCGCAATGTGGTGCCGCTGCCGACCACCTCTCGAACCATCCCAACTGCCACGTCCACCTGATCTAATACTGCTGGTATTGCTACCTGCTTGACCCCAGTTCCCCATATGTGATGCTCCTCCATTCAGTTCTTCTTCCTCCCTTTCGTTGTATTCAAGGATCCTCCGCTTAATGCTCTGCTTCTCCTCGAGCTCAGCAGCTTCTTGCTGCTTTGTGCTTTGCACAAGCGAGCTGTCAGCAGGAATTAACATTTGTTTTGTCTGTTGTTTGTGTCCTTTCTTCATTAGCACCTTAACACGTACCTTGCTGCTGCCCCCAGCATTACCACCCTCTTCATCCATAGTTTCTTCTCCACTCTCGGATTCTGTGGCCCTGGGGTCCTTTGAACCCTCAAGGACATTCATTGGCACCATCATGTTCAAAGCAAGCCTTGAACGGGTCTCTGACTTACGTGACTCCAAGCTCTCCTGAAGAAGGGCTTTCAGCTCTCGATCAAAGTCTTCTTGTTCCTTAGGATCAACCTGCATGACTTTCTGTCTAATCCCAACACCTTCATCTTCATCAGAACCAACCGGAATGTCATCATCCTCGTCGTCACCTTCATTATCTGATCCATCGTTTGATTTCTCCTCAGACAGATCTTCCTCATCTTCCCGGCCATCAATGCTTCCACTATCTGAATAGCTCTCACTGCCTGCTGCTTCATGATCATTGCCATTTTCCTCGACTCCATTAGCTGGGGTTTGGCCATTCACAGATGTATCAGCACCTCGTGGCTGCCTTTTCTGAGACTCATTGTCCGAGTGTCTTTCACTTTCAGCCTTTTCTACCGGTGCTGCACGTTCACTTTCTTCAAGTTCAACAATAGCAGCATTAAGTTCTTCAATTGATGAGTATCTAGACATTTTTGGTCGTAGGTCGGCAAATAAATCCTGCAAGAAAGCATTAAAAGCTCTTGGTATGAAATTCCGGGGAAACCCATCATGGAAAAAAAGAAAACATTAAAAGCTGTCCTCAGTCCTCATCAAAGACTAAGCATATCTTCAACATCATTAAACATGTTGATCAAGTGATGGATTGTGCGTGCATGGAAATATGATTTAACTTTGGATTGCTTATATAAGAACAATAAAACATGATTTGTCAACAGCTGATGGCAACATGGCATATGTTGGTCTACGAATGTACATTGTATAATTTTGACTTTGACATCACTCATGGTAGTGTGCCTTATTACAAATTAAAGCTAGGCTCAAGACCATATGCTCATTTGCACTTTTAGCTTTCCATTAGGCCATTGGGTACTGCTGGCTCAATAAAGAGGTAAAATAGGAGTAAAGCTACAAGCTTTACTTCAAATAAAAGGGGCCTGGTCCCCTGATTCCTTGTTACGAAAAGTCTAGGTGCTCTGGTGCAGTAGCAAACTACAGAATAAATGTCAACGGTCGTGAACACTGGTACTCCCCAAAAAGCCCTGACTTCTGAATATTTAACTATTCATAAGTCAATAAATAATTGGATAACCAGCCAATACACTTTTGTAAGTACTATAAATGAAAACCAAAATACTCGTAATCAGAAATAACAACCTGCTAGGAAAGCATTTTTGCACACACAAAATGTTAGATTTCACTTCATGCATCTTACATACTTTTCACTTCTTGTCTTGTTTTTTAAATTTTGACTTCAAGAACATGCATGAATGCTTGCATGTGGCAATTTGTATACAAAAAGAACTAACCTGAATGTCAAACTCTATGTCGAGTGGCAAGGGCCCTTTACTAATAATGTATCTTTGAAAATGTAGTAAGAACTTGTCAAGCTTCCTTTTTGAAGATCCCTTGCTGAAGTAATGACCACAGGTCTGCAGAAGTGTAATGATCAACCTGATCCTGAAGCAATCTTCTGGTGGATCCAACACATCTTGCTGCACAAGGGGAAAATGTTCGGTAAGAACATATGACAGATCCTTACCAGGAAGATAGAGTGATCTTTCTCAAGCGTATGCTTGTGTTAACTATCTCAAAATATGAAAGGGCCATCTTAACACCATCATCTAACCTCTTGGCTATCTTTCTTGCCACATAAGTATCCAAAATAGTTTACACATCTGAATAGATTAAAGAAATACATCTGACAGGTCCTAGCATGATAATACCAGAAACAGAAACACGATTAACTTTTGCTGAAACTGATTTAGTTAAAGAGCTCTGCAGGCAGAGTAACATACCAGATTAATTTGTGAGTGATAAGATTAATCAACAATCTTTTGAGACATACCAAAATTTGACATGTAACATCATTGTGAAAATCACTTAAGTCTTCATAGTTAACAGGCTACAGATTTCCATCCATCTATTTTTTTGTCTCAACGGCATATATAAACTTTAGCATTCAACAATTAATCAACAATGATGAGATTATGAGGTGTAATGTCTGAAAAACGACTTTCAAGATGGCAAAGGTTTCTTTTGCTGAATGAGGATTTTGCTTACTTCAGGAGTTCCATGACCAAACACGATGATAAGGTATAGTGTCTCAAATACAACTGATGAATCTATATGCTTGTAGCTGTATAGCTCTCCAAGAAATCGCATGTGTGCAAGCCGCCTTTGTTGCATCCCATAATCATTCAACTCCAATCCAACCCTTATCTCTTCTAAAACCTAAATAAAAAATAGGAACACAGAATAGCTCGAATATCAGCTACTTTAGCCACAAACAGATGAACTATGTAAGTTCAATAAGGTGACATTTTAGGAGTACTTGCTAATTTTTTGAGGCAGAAAAACAGACTACTACAAATATAAAAGGTTTTTTTTTATGCACTAAGCTAAACTATACCTCATCTACTACCGCGACAGCAAAGTCGTCATGATAGCGGCTGAGGCTAGCAGTGAGAAGAGCAATCAGATGAACTTGGCTGTACTTTCCCTTGTGAACCTTTAGAAAGCACTTTAAAAGGTATTGTTGACACTCTGCCCAAGGTAACTTGCGTAATTGGCGAAGTACATGTTCGACACTTGATTTGTCAAGATCCGAGAAAAGCAACTTTCTGATGTACTGTGTGGAAAAAAAAGGAGGAAGATTCGTTGTTACACTTTGTAGATAAGTTAATAAAAAAAATGCTAAATGAGATATATTGAGAATATGCGTAAAAAAATATTGAGAATGCATGAGAAACTTACTTGATGCAGAGGCGGACGAACTTTTGCTATTCGAGCAGATCTTTCCGGCGGTTTACAAAGGTAGTAGGCATTTTCTACAAGCGTACTGTGGCGTGGATCCAAATTCTTGACATTTTTCAATCGCATTAGTATCTCCAACATGTTAGCCATGCGAATTGTAGTTTCAGGTGAACGATAAAGAAAACGCCCACAAGTCTCGAGAAGGTTGCAGGCCACATCAATGTTATGATGACTAAAGTCATCTAGGCAGGCCTGCAAAACACAGAAAATGAATATGACATCCAAAAGCAGCAGATGTGAATGAAAGAAAGCTACTTTGACGTCCTGAATCCATTTCGTCAACCTCTGTAAAATTTGACCACTAGCATGTAATAAAATATCATGAGTGACTATATGAAAGTTATATGGTTGGATTTGTCTTGATAAACTTCCACACATGTATAACTTAATTATTATTTAGTGACACAAAGTTGCTAAAAAATAGTGATCAGATACATATTGGAGACCATGAAAAAAAAGCATACCTTCAAACAGCTAAAAACAAGAGCTGGAGGTGCCATTTTGAATTTGCACAACTCTCCAATAAACCTTATGTTCTTTATTTTTGTTTCAATGTTGATCTGATCCTGAAAGGTATAGAACAGGAAAAATAGTAAGCCACACTGCCACAGTACATAGAATATAACGGGGGTAAAATAAAGTCCACCTCCCTCCACTTCGAGTCCAAATTCCAGATTAGATTAGTACCATTATTAAAAGGCCATTTGTATATTTATAATCTCTTACTTATATCGGTACTAATAATGCAACTCATATTCTAGAGTTGATTACAATGTTAGATGCTGTTACGCATTGGAAGCAATATTTTATGATGAGAAAACAGGAAGTGAGCACAAAAAACGTAAGGGAACAAAGAGTAACTATGATTGTACCTTCTTATTTATCAAAAAGTTGAATTCCTCTTCCAGCATAGCCAAAAGCATACTTGGGACATCTTTCATACAAGTTGACAGTGTAGCAACTAAACGAGAATAGTAAGGCAACAGTTCCAGTGAAGTCCTGGGAACGTTGAATAAGGCCCGCACAAGTTTCTTTCGATTTGCTTTGGAATTCAGGTAGCAAAATTCAACCTGGAGAAATCTAAAGTAAGCTTGATAATGATAAATTAGTCCTAATTATAGGAGGATAAACAATACAAAATGAGCTAATACCGTCAACTGATCAATAAGATCACGGCTAACACATCCTGGAAGCCTCTGCAGGAGGTTATCCAAACTTGCACCATCCAAGGCTCTTACTTTCTCTTTCTCTCTTTCAGGTTTTCTATCCGAGTCCTTATCTTTGGATTTTTCTTTTTCTCCATCTTTTCCCTTGTCTTTGTCTTCGCTACCTCCGGCTCCAGCATCTGTCTTTATGTCTAGTTGATGTTCAGTTGCAGAAGATTGACCACTATCATGTACCTCAGTCTCTGGTTCTGTAGTTGACTCCTTCACAACATAATTCATAGAGTAAATTAGTGGGCCAAATAAGGAAAATAAAGGAAACAATGCTAAGAAAATGCATTCCTCGATCGTTTTCTCACTTGCTCAAGTACACGAGGAGAGAAGCGACGTCAAATATTTAGTATACATGAATTAGGAGCAAAATGTGCACTATATAAATCTTTGTTCTGAAAAGAAAAGCATATTAGGGGAATATTTAGAAAAAAATTTGATGCTTCTAGGTGGAGAGGGAACAAGGAGAGAACAAGTAGATTGTTCTTAGCTTAGAGATCGTCTATTAAGATTCTTAGGATCATATAAACACAATTTAAGAGTCAACTTGAAGATATAGCTCGATCACTTTGAAACAATTTAAGAGCAAAGCCACTGAAGAGTGAAGACCATTTCTTAAGTCGTCTTATATCTCACGAGGAAGCTATGAAACAACACTGTTGTGCATGATATTTAAGTGCCTCCATTTTGCTACCTTAAGGGCCAAAAGAAACAAGACCAAGCACGAGATATTCAATCCAATGAAAGATCTACATGAAAAAGATCACACCCGAATGTTGCAAGCAAAAAGAGTCAGACAGCCATCAGATAACCCAGTCTACAAAATTATTCAACCCTCTCGCACATCGCAAATTTAAATTTGAAGAGATTCAGATTCTTACACTAGATTGTTCACGGCCTTTAGCATGTTGCTCATTCGTCTTCGGCTCCGCCTCTCCCAATAATACAGCAGGCACAAATGCTCTGCACCAAAATAGCACAATCTCAAAAGGATGATAAAATAAAGTTATAGAATCAAAAAGATACTGGCAGTAGCATAAAATGTAAACCTGAGATCAGGTAAAGATTCATAGAAAGCTTTGGTGTCTTCATCATCCCAAATAGGTTCCAATGCAGATGATTCTTTTCCAGGAGACGGGGAGACTTCAGTTCCTGTAGTAACCCTGGTCGTATTTCCGTCATCAGGCATCACTGGAGGCTGCATGTCAAGAGATTCCGCCAGCCTGGAGATGGGAACGTTAATGATATCAAATAACAAAAGTGAATGATAGAATGGTAATATGGACATGGTAACAGAGAATAATAAATAATTGTTCAAGCCCTGCTAAAACTAATGGGCAATTTGTGGTTCTGGAAATGCGCTGTGGCCGTTATAGAATTTCTACTAATTTTTTATGTTATTGCTCCATAGAAGATGCTTTTCAACTAACTGATATATCAAAGAGTAGAAAATTTTGATACAGCATTGCAAATATCATAACTTGTAAATATTGTTTAGTCAGTAGTAGGAGAGAGAAACAAAAAGAATGATGCTTGGTGTCACCTCTAAAAAGGCAATTCAATAAGATAACAAGTTGAAAGTGTTGTGTCATCTGGTTCAATCTTGAAAAGAACATAACTATAGGAAGCTTGCACTGGTATAAGCCAATAAACAAAGACATTAAAATAAAGATCACGAAATAATACTCACGAGGATACACCACGTAGTAACTGATCAAAAGACTTCCTGAGTTTTTCATATGAGGCTGTGTTCTCATCGCTTAGTTCACCTTTGGCACTTAAAACTTTTGCATTCTCTGCCTCCATCAGACGAAGAGACTGGGTAGAACAGGAAATTCGGTTTATGCATGAATATATGAGAGGAATCTCAAAACGACGGCACACAAGAGTATCCTAATTTAATAAAGAAAAGAAGTGAGTTACCGCATGTTCTGATTGCAGTAGTTCAGCTACAGCATCATAGTAAGAGTTCAAGGCTTTCTTAAAGAATTTCTTCTGATCAACGGTGACATTTAATTCCTTAAAGAACTGCACCAATACAAAATTTTTAGTAAATCTATTGATGCAGTGAGAAGATGTAAAATGGGAATAAATTGACAGTATGATATGTGTGCATACAATGCACACATGCTGTGTTTAGTAAGCTCCTACAGTAGCATACAAAACAACAATGTGCACTGAACTAAGAAAACTTAGATCTTCTAATGGATGATGACTTAACAAATGATATTGGCACTTGAATTTGTCTTACTTCATCATACGCTTCTTGACCGTGAGACTGCAACCCTACAAAAAACCTCCCTTGGCGAGCAAAGGTAGAGAGAAGAGATAAATTTGTCTGAGTTGCTTCGCGGTCCTTCAAGTGCTCTGCTGATGTCAGATCTTTTATAATGTTTACAAAGACACTAGCATCTTCAACTATTCCAACAAAATAAAGTTCAATAAGAAGTTTCAATGTGCTTCTCTTTTTCATGGCTCTCGAATTTTTGTCTGCATCCAAATCATCTCCAGATTTTCCAGGAAAGAAGACCTTCAGTAAACCTTGTATAAGACAAGGAGAGAAGTCCTTGTATCTTTGATGAAGCAACGAGCAAACCTACATACATTGCTAGAAGGGTTAATTAGTGTTTAAATACACACAGAAGTCACTAAATCATTGAAGTATGTATCTTTATTATTGTAAACTAAATTCAATTTTCAAACTAAGTTGGGTTAAGCACTGCTGGCGTGGTTCAACCATATAGTTTTGCTTTTAGATTGTTCCCACGAAAGCATACTGTGCTGAAAAATCCATGGCTGAACCAAAATGTATAGCTAACCATTTCAAAACTTAGATGTGGTTCAGCAAGGGGTCGTCAGCCCATATTGAAGGAAAATGCCTCTAAACATGAGTGGAGTCTCAAACTGACAACATGAAGTCTACAGGATAAAAACAAATATGGTGTGTGGAATTTACTTTGGTCTAAGTTATAGGATAAACAAGCTACAAAGATTCTGACCTATGTTTGAAATACCAATCCAAGCAAAGAACAAGAGTTGAACCCACAAACCAGTGAACCAAACACCTCAAGAATCCATAATTATTCTCTGGCAGACATTAGAACGGTTGGCATCCAACAACAAAACAAGTTCAAAGGGTGTTACTGGGGAAATAACATGCTTGACACAGATAGAAGATCTGGCTCACGTAAAGTGGAGGGACCAGCAGCAATTCTGTATAAGCATGTCTTGTGAGAAACAGGATGTTTTCTCATGTAAAGTGGACGGATCAACAGCAATAACACGGTATGCATGTCGGTGAGAAATAAAACCCTTTTTTGGCAAAGTATAACAAAAATACCACATTACAATTGTACATTACCTGAACAGCAGCTTGTATATCAGCTGAACGAAGCTTAGCCTCACAAATATAAGAAACTGCTTCACTGACAAATTTGCTTAAATTCACACTTTTCAACTCATCCATTAGGCTGTCCTTCTGTTCATCATTTATTGTTTTCAGCTTCTTTATAACTGTTGTATTTCGCTTAATACTGGAGTCCAGAGTCCTCAGGTAGTTTGCATCTGGAATCAGTGAACCACGACATATGTCACGATGATGAAAATTGTGTGTTCTGATCAAGATCAGAAATTTTCTGCATTATGGAAACACAAATCATCTAACTCAACACAAAAGAACCAAACTACGGAAAAGAATGAAATAAGTGAAGCAGTGAAAATAATCAAAGTAAATAAAGTCCTTGAGTAACTCATTAGCCTCCATTGACCTATACTCAAGAACATATAAACAACAGAAAATCTTGGATGCTTCAACCAAAAGAAACTGACAATGGGTTTTTAGTTGTCAGGGGAGTGCCATGTGAAAGAATAGAAGCATCGAAGATAACTTTCAGGGAAGAGCTCCTTAAATCTTGTTCAGCGTGGCTCCCTAGAGCTCTTCCAAACTATCAAGAAATTCAAAGTACATCTTCTATCTGAACAAAAAGAAAAGGCACTTGGTGTACTCAACTTTGATCGCAGTTAATTTCTTAATTAGCTTCCGAACAACCAACAAACTTTATATAAATTACTAAAGTCTACAGAAATCAATTCTCTCCCTCCTAAAAAACCATGTTATTTATCACTGCATGAAAAATCATTTTTCACCCACCATTTGTGTCCAATAAATGATCCTTAAAACATCCAATGGCCCAAGCTATGCGGAAAAAAGCTGAGGGCTTGTTCACAGTTGCTGCTGTGCGCCACAAAACCTACTTAATTACAGGAACCTTTACAAATTACAGTAACAAGTTTGTTGTCATGACTAAAAAAACAAAAGATGCTTTAAGCTAATTATTGTATCACATGAAAAGAAAATCCTAGAAGTGCATCCATATAGCCACCGAAATGACAAAACATGACTCGCCTACTGAAGAATCATCCTGTAAACTAAATGGCTAATTTATAATTAGTAGATCGCTGGTCTACCATATGAACAAATTAAATAAGTAACGCTGTTTCGCTGTCTCAAACATTTACACTAGAAATTCAGGCAACTTATAATATTGTATGACCATTAAAATATTTCTCCACCTAACAAGGATAAAACCAAGAGTGTTTCGGCAGTTCATTCGAATTCGTTGTTGGTGCAGCGAAGTATTCAATAGAATAGCCATTAGTTTAAGAAGCACTACCAGGCCTTTCAGGGTTCAGGTTGATCCGCCGGAGGGAAGTCTTTTGATCAATAATTCTTTTGTGCTCTTCAAGACGGGCCTCCTACATGGAGCCAAATGTTAGGAAAACAATCCAGAAGTTTACAACAGTATAGTACTACCTGATAGCCAATAGAAACCAACAAGTAAGACTGTAAGAGTTATAAGTTTCAGATGAGATCTGCACGAGCACGACAACAAAGGAACAGAATACCAATCCATTCAAGCTGCAGCTAAGGGTCAAGTTTAAACAAACTTCCTTAAGCAGTTTTTTTAGGTGCATCAACCCATTCTCCCACCAATTTTGTAGTTATTACAGTGAAACTCTAATCAATCTGATACTTTATCCATAGGTTAGTAGTATCTGGTGGAGAACATGTCTGGCTACTGGAACTAGAAACCGAATAAGAGAAAGAAACATTCATCATGGAGTTATGTCTGGCCAGAATAATATGTGTGTGAAGCTAAGCCAAAGATGTGTCTTAGGTTAGGGGCAGATGATTGTTGCTGGAAACTTTTGGTCGGTTACTTCGAAGATTGGACTCCACAGAAATACATTGGTGACTCGCAGTGTTAATACAGACATACAGTGCCCTGCCCTGTGTCCATCACAATATTTGGGGCAATCAAGATCATATTTTATAAGCCACCAACTCATTTAGTCTAGAACACAAAGTGAAATGGAAGATAGCAAAGATAACTATTGGTTAACGGAATTGCAGTTCGCAATAACAGTCAGTTCATTAATCATTTCACTTTACTACAATTGAAGAATTACCTCATCATCCTGTTTGCTTTGATGTGCCCCTTCATCTTGCTTGATGTCCGTCTGGTTCTCATTCTGAGTGCTCTCCATTTGTTAGGCAAAACCGCAGTATATCCCACGTAAATCTGCATAGCCAAAATAAACTTAGTATACTTACTAGCCCCAGGCAGTCCGCCTGAACTATCGATTAGAGGCAACATAAATCAAAATAGTGACCTAACAAACAGGTATGCATACAACGCATAACACTGTGAGGCTGTGACCTCTCACATTAAGAACAAACAACTGTAAATAGCATGCCTCTGATAATTTCAGAGGCGCACTTAAAGTAGGGCACAGGGGTTCTACTGAAACCCCAAACATCCTGGTACCCCTAGCCCACCCACCCCCCAAAAAAAAAGAAAAAGGTCTACACAGCAGCAGATCCTCAACAGACCAGACGAAGCGCATACGTCGCGTCGCAGCGGAAAAAATATTCGAATTGTTTGCTCACGGCAGGATGAAACGCTCGTGCGAGATAAAATTCACTATTAGAACAATCCACCCATCAAAGGTAGGCCGCCCTTACCGGCGAAGAGAGGAAATCGTTAGGGGGGCTAAAGAGGATGACTTCCAGGTGGCGTGCTTCGCTCTGGTGTCGCCGCGGAAGGAGGGCTGACTGAGCCGGCGCACGGTGCCGTAGAGTGTAGTCGCTCGAACGAGGCGGGGATCCGGGAGGAGGCAGAGGAGAGGGGCGTCGATTCGCGAGCTCGCCGTGGGGGAGGAAAGGGAGGGGAGCGCGCGGCTCGAGGGACAGAGGACCCGGATGAGTTTAGGGCTGGAGGGGTGTTTTTGATATTTTTTTACCTGACCGTGTTATTTTTCGCACATTGACCAAATGCAGGTGCACGGTGAAATCGAGAATTATGGTCAATCGGATGGAGGAGATCCTACGGCTCGCGTGGCAAAGTTAGAGAAAAAAGAGAGAGGTGCATTCCTGGTCTTAAGTGCAAACAAAAAAACATCTCATAAATGGACATTAGTTTGATATCCTCTATAAGTTTGTTTGTTGTCAAAATCATCTCATCCTAGGTTGAAATAGTCCCCTGTTCATACGTGGTATGCTAACTGGGGCAAAAATGTTATGTTGATGCGTGTTCAGGGTTCAAAAAAAAATTGCTACAGTAGCGGTTATCAAAATCAAAATAGGTAAAAAAATCGTGCGCTTTCGTTTTTGCTACAGTAATTAGGGTTGGTTTCTAACGAAAATTAAAAATCGAACATTATTAAATCAGCGAGTTCTACTACCATAATACCGTTGTGGTCTAGGAAACCACAAAATTCGACTCCCTTCAAATTAATCAACTCATTTAGTCAACGTTGATGGTGAAAAATTTTGTCAACCGATTTTGATTCATGTTAGACATGGGGACAACAACCATGTACGAGTAGGATGTCGGACATCATGCAACACCCGCCATTGTTTAGGCAACGCGCGTATTCCGAGCTCGACGACGTCTCATGGCGCCGCCGCGAGCTTGTTGGGCGGACCTCCCCACGGAGCTTCTCCTGTGCATCACCGACCGCCTCATCGCGCTGCGATGCTACCTCGCCGCCTGCGGCGTCTGCACCGCGTGGCGCTCCGCGCTGGCGCCGCCCTCCCCGTGCCTCCTCTACGTGCTCCACCTCCGCGACGACGCGCCGTGGCGGTCTCCCACGCATTG
Source organism: Eragrostis nindensis (assembly GCA_012490785.1). Classification (NCBI taxonomy): domain Eukaryota; kingdom Viridiplantae; phylum Streptophyta; class Magnoliopsida; order Poales; family Poaceae; genus Eragrostis; species Eragrostis nindensis. Next base: position 66,987 of record JAAXCT010000920.1, read on the forward strand.
GAGCGCCCGTTCCACCTCGCCACGCTCGAGAACAGCGGCAGCTGGTGCGTCGGCTCGAGCGGCGGCTGGCTCGCCGTCCTCACCTTGTTCCGACACGAGAACGACACCCACGCGGTCGCCCTCGTCAACCCGCTCACCGGCCAGGAGGTCGCCCTGCCGCCCATGCAATGGGACCGAAGGCTCGATCCGACCTGGCCCTTCGTCAGGTGCAAGGTCGTCTTCGCGCGGGACCCGAGGCAGGACGACTTCGCCGTCGTGGCCGTCTGCGGCTGAAAGACGCTCGCGTACACAAGCGCCGGGACGCGTCATCATGGTCCTTCGAAGAGATCACCTGGGACGCGCAGCTAGCCGACGCGGCCTACCGCGACGGCGACGTCGGTGGCGACGCCAAGTTCTACTGCCTGGCTAAAACCGGCGCCGTGATCGCGGTGCACGTCCCCCACGCCCGCGGAACGAAGCGGCCGGTGCTCGATCGAGCCCTTGCACCCCGGCGTCCCGCCGTCCGACCCAGACGACGACGTATTCGCGCCGCCGTACGCCGGAGTGTCTCGGCACACGAGCGCAAAGTACTTGTTGCTCTGTGAAGGCAACATGTACCAGGCGTGGCGGAACACCGGCGGCGCCGTGATTTGCAGCTGCCGGGAACCGGAAGGGGTTCGTTCCGCGTGTCCAAGGACGCGGTCTTCGTCCTCAGATACGTCCCCGCGTGGCGCGGGCCGTGCTGGGAGGCGGTGCAGGACCTGGGAGGCCGCTCGGTGTTCGTCGGGCTGAACAACGCGGTGACGGTGCGCGCCGAGGGCGTGCCTTGGGTGAAGGGGAATTGCGTGTACTGGGCGAGCGAGTTTGAACGTGAGGACGCCCTAGTACTAGTGTTCGAAATGAGGAATGGAAGCTCCACGCCGTGCCTTGCTCCGTCGGTCGGCGCCACTTGCTGGTACTTGCCGGGCGACCCCTACACCTACATACGAACCGCTAGCAACAAAAGCGTAGGACGAAGTATAGTTGACAAAGATCCCGAGCAGAACATGAGTGCATTATGAGAGGAGCAGCTGACCAGGACAAAAGATGCTTAATGTGAGCTAAGTCCTGTTCATCCCTCTGGACTCTGCAGCTGAGAGGCCTGCATATGCGTGGCCTCGACGAACAGGAAACCGAAGTGTGGCCTCCACGGTGGCCGGGGTTGTAAAACTCGTAACTCATGCGGACACCGTCAGCAACCGTACGTATACGTGTACGACTAGGACGATGGACATTATCAGAGAACAAAATAGCCCGACGTTCGCGCGCGTAACCAGACCAAACACTCATCATGGCGCCGCCACGGGCTTGGGCCGACCTAGCCCCGGAGCTCCTCCTGTGCATCACCGATCGCCTCACGGCGCTTCGATGCTACCTGGCTGCCCGCAGCGTCTGCGCCGCGTGGCGCTCCGCGCTGGCTCCGGCGGTGCCGTACCTCCTCTTGGAACGCCCGCTCGGCCACGGCTCCGCCGTGGTGGTCTCCCTGCCGTTGTACCGCGTGTTCCACCTCCCGGCCATGCTCGGCAACGTCAGCGGCCGGTGCATCGGCTCCAGCGACGGCTGGCTCGCAGTCACCACGAAGCCAAACAGGGATCCGCCGGACGTCCTCCTCGTGAACCCCCTCACGGGCCGGCAAGTCTCCATGCCATTCTTGCCATGCGTGACTACATGGGACAGCTTCCTCGCGCCGTTGCGGCCGCGGCGCATTCCCTGGCCCGTGTTGGATTCCAAGGTCGTCTTCGCGCCGAACCCCAGGGAGGACGACTTCACCGTGGTGGTGGCCGCCCGCGGCGGAAGCGCGCTCGCGTGCATCACCGCGGGGAAAGCATCATGGTCCGTCGACGAAGTCACCACCACCGGGATGGCACAGATCGCCGACGTGGCCTACCACAACGAGGCTGGCAAATTCTACTGCCTCACTACGTGCGGCGACGTGTATGTGGTGCACGTCCCCCGCAGCCGCCAGACAAAGCGGGTAGTCGAACCTTTGCTTGCTAATAACCGCGCCGGCGTCCCGGTCCTGGCAGCAGACATCTTCCCCGAGCCGTATTCCTTAGTGTCCGCGCGCACAGGCACCAAACATCTGGCCTTCTGCGAAGGCGACACGTACCAGATATGGCGGAACACCGGTCCCGCGTTTGATATGCCGGTGCGCGGAGCCGGTCTGTTCCACGTGTCCGAGAACGAGGTCTTCGTCTTCAGGTACGCCGCCGCGCGCCGGCCGTGCTGGGAGGTGGCGGCGGACCTGGGTGGGCACTCGGTGTTCGTCGGGCTCAACAACGTCGTGTCCGTGCGCGCCGAGGCCGTGCCCGGGCTCAAGGGCGACTGCGTGTACTGGATGTGCCAGAATGCGAATTACACGTCCCTGGAGTTCGATCTGCGGACCAGGAGGGCTACGCCGTGCGTCGAATGGCAGAACAACGCCGTCTGCTGGTACCTCTTGGGAGACATGGCGAGCAGCGACAAAAAGAATGGAGAGATTCTCCAGCGACAGCAAAAACGCATGGAGTTGGGAGTATAGATTATAGTTGAGCAAGAGCACACAAGCTTCATTCGTAGTTTTTTTTTTTTCCAAGAGAGAAGCAAGTGGTCAGGAAATATGTGCGTAACTTTCTTACATGGTAAACCAACGTCATCAGTTTCGCTTAATACATATGCTCGAATGTTAACGCATATTCCTTTTTCGAAGATATCAGTCTCTCTTAATTTGTTTAATGGATTGGCTATATATCAAGTGCCTGAAAATTGCAATCTTTTTCGGTCGACATCCCACAACCGTTAATTCCCATTGACGGTAGAAACCTCATTTTCAATCTCAGGCCACCCACATCTTCCTTCACTCACAGTCTCAAACACCTCTTTTCAGCCACCACGACCCCCGACGGCCGATGCACTGCAACCTCGAAGCTGGAACAAGCGGTCTTCTACCACCTGCGATCTACAATGCACTGTTGTCTCACCCGCTACCGCCTCCACACATTAATCTTTGATACCCCACGACAGAATATTCTTTTTTTTTTTTGCGATGAACACGACAGAATATTCTTTGCATATCAATAAATCAGGACAGGACGAATGCTTATAGTTCAAAAAAAAATGTTTGCAAATAGGACCATGATAGAAGCAATTGTTAAGGAAAATGATGCTCCAATAGTTGACTTTGTACTATTGCAAGTTTTTTCGCTTAAAGTAAATTTTGTATGTTGGGTTTCATTCAATTTCCACCCGCTATCATAAGGGATGAGCACTAAGGTCATGCAAGTTTTATGAATCGAGGGAGGCTATCACTCGCTGGGATGCAAGGTCAGCAACGACCGCAATGGGGAAATTCTTCAGCAGCAACAACGTTGGCAAACAAATCCATCAGGAAAATGTACGCAGGGAAGGACATAAAAGAGAAGAAAAAGGAACAAAAACAAAAGCAGCAATACCGATGATGGGTTGGGCTCCTCTACCCGCTGTTCTCTTGATGGGCCTTACAAGAAGGCGGCAACACGCGTTGGGCTTCCGGCCCACTGATGACCAACCGCCTGTGCTCTCTCGGTCAAGGAGGCACGCAGCGCGTTTAGTCCCACCTCGCCCAACCAGCCAGCACGGAGCTCTCGAGTCTCTATATAACTCGACCCAGACCATCGTTCCAGAGCATACCTTTCTCGGCCTTTTGGCTAAGATCAAGTGTAGTATCTGTTCTTATCAGTTTAATATCTGATATGTGGGCCATGTGTCCACTTCGATATTAATCTAATTTTTTGTGGGGAGGGTCCATCACAGTGGCTTGCCACTGGGGCCCTCAAGCGTCGCTCGGGCGTTGCACTACTGCCCTTGCCTGGCGCACCCCAACCAAATCAATTGTAAATTTTCCGTCGAGGAGTTTTGAAGGGTCCGCTGGTTCCATTCTGCCATACGTGGATGGAGCTGAAGCAGAGGACGTCTGTTTTGTATGCCTCGAATAGCAGAGGAGGACTCATCTGAATTTGTTTGTGGAACAACTTGCATCAGTTGGGAATCTTTCCATTGCAAGCGGAGCACATTGCAATGTGACATGACACATGAGTATGTCAATTCCTTTTATTACCGGAATCCAAGTTCACCAGAGTATGTCAAGGCCGGAAGCACAAGAAGCCGGTTCTGGTTCGATTGGAGCACAGGAAGGAGCTGCTAAATCGGAAGGCTGAGGTGAATCAACAATCAAGACGATGCACCTTGAAACACAAAAGATATCTGAGTTCGAGAAGGGGAAGAGCAAAAAGGAGTTGGGTCACTTGCTGCTGATATGTCATGTGTGCTTCAGTCTCTGCTGCATCTATCAGGTCTGATGTTTGCAGAAACAGCGCTTAATTTTACATGCCTAACAGATGCATACCCTACCGTAGAATTGGATGGTCGGAAATGTTGCTTAATTTTTTATGCCTTGTAGAAGGTGTGTTCCTGACGGTAGAAGATGATTTGTTCTATCTGGAGTGCAACTCGCCCCCTGGACTGGAGCAGTAAACTGGGCTCTGCCTCTTAAGTTTCGCTCCTTTGGATCAGTCATATGAAGTTCTGCTCTATTGTTCCACTACCTGAACGTTGGCATGCTATTTTTTCTGCTTTCCAACTGTATAGCCTCCTCTTCACATGAAACAATCAGCCAGCATACCTGTATTTTGGATCATGCATAATCTATACTGCAATGAAATTTTCAAATGTACGCTGTCATGAGGTCTTTGGGATCAACAATGTTCAGTTCTTCAGACAACTTGGATTGCTCTGCGGAAATCATTTCTGTTCCCATGAAACACACCAGCCGCCTGATCTTAGTTTACTCTGCAAATGGACATGTACTGATGAACACATCTACATCTTGAATAAAGACTTTGGCAAGCATTACACACTGGTGTTTCAGTGCATATGATTGTGGTTATTCGTCGTAACTAGCAAGTTCCGCCTTACCTTCACTATGTTTTATGCATCACAGAGGATTGCATCTCATACTATCCTAGAAATTGATTGCAAAGCCTGCAGCCCTGCGCCGAGCTGAGAATGAAGTGTGGTTAGCAAGTTCTGCGTTTAGGTCAGTAACACTTGTCATCCTGCCCTCAGCATTCTGCATCCAATTTTGGCCACCTTAGGATATCACTGAATTTTAAGAAATGCACCGATTTCTACAAAAGCGTCGCCTAGTACTCCATTGTGGACCAAAAGATAGAGCTGAGACTGTAGTACTCCATTGTCACCATCTTTCAACCAATCAACATCTTCGATCAAAACTCATAAGAACAACTAAAGAAACCACAATTACTTCGTACTCTTCTTAGTACCCACACGACAAAAGAAAGCCTAACAATGATCAACGAGAGAAAAGAGAAAAGAAAAATGCGATACAGGGAAAACACGATCATATAGCTACAGTGACCACTGGATTACACCAGTGACAGTCCAAGACACACCGTTATCCTGCCATTCCGAGTCCAACAAAAAGAGTCGAAGCCGCACGCGCGCCGCGCGCCAGGGTCGTCCGGTCGCCGCCGCCGCCGCGCGGCGTTCGTGCTCAACGGAGCACGCGGCTGAAGACACGGTACACGTCCGACGGGCGGACGGGCTTCACCAGGAAATCCTCTGCCCCTTCCTCCAGGCACCTGGTCAGTGAAACAGGGGTCAGTTAACTTGAGGGAAAATAATTACCACGGGTTAACAGGTAACATCGTGGTATCATTTCCATAAGGAAACTGTTGGCTCACTGGTGCCTTGATTTACCTGGTGATTCTGGTCGGCACGTTCTCCGACGACATGATCACCACGGGGATCTGCTTCAGCTCGGACGACTCCTGCAATGCGCATTTGGTTATTTGGAAGTTTCAGATTGGATGAGCACGTTTGGATTTGGAGCCGAATGGGATGTGTCGTCAGAATGTTACCTTGACCTTCTTGAGGAGCTCGTATCCCGTCATCTCCGGCATCCAGTAGTCAGTAATTATCATGCTCACGTTCGGCTCCTACAGTTCCAGAAAAGAGAACAGAGCAAGAAATGAACGTCTGAATTTTCACGCAAAAGCATGGTAAATTCAAATCACAGAAAAACATATTGAAAAAAACACAGAATGTATGACATACCGAGCCTAACAGTTCCAGAGCCCTCTTCCCGCTGTCCACAGCCGTCACTGAACACACGAGCAAAATAAGACTGAATGAACCAGGCAAGCAAGTACCAAACTAAAACTACAAGAGCGCGCGCAGACAACTCGTTCTGTAACCACCATTCCATTAACCAAGCCACGTACCGCGGAAACGAGAGCTGCGAAGGATGGCGGCGATGACGGCGCGGTCGACCGAGCTGTCGTCCACCGCAAGGACGTGCGGCGTCCCCGCGCCACCACCTGCCGCCGCCGCCGCGGCCACGACCGCTCCTCCGACGCTCGACATCTCGGCCGCCTCAGGCACCACCAGCAGCAAACACAACACGGAGGGACGAGGCGAGAGAGAAACGTAGAAGAAACTGCTGGTTGGTCTGATCGACACGGCACAGCCTCTCTTCGTCGCCGGCGCCTCGCGGCGCGCTTATATACACGGCGGAGCCTGCCGTTTACGGAAGGAAATGGTGAGGGGGATCGCCGAGGGGATCCCAGTGCAGCTGTGCGGCGAGTGAATCCGCGGGATATCTGTACGGGACTGATACGGGGCGATGCGCACGTGCCTCGTGTTCGTGCGCCTGAAATCTTTCCTTGCTGCAAACGGAGGCGCACAGGAGTCAAGTATTAACTGCCCCCCGCCTGTCACAGCCGAGGACAGGATCACCTCTTCTCCATTCTTTCCGTTCCAAGGATCCGCTCTCTTAAATGAGCCGCTCCGCTCCGATGTGCTTCGACGAGACGATCCTGGCAGTGATTTCAATGGCCCCGTCGTATCAGAGATTTAGCTTAGCTGGTCAGATATACTACTAGTAGCTTGCAACACTACAGCCATGTAGTAAGTAGTAAATCGTATCTGCATGTGCCGTTAACTCGTTTTAGCAGTAGTGTTTTGTTTTGTCCTCGAAGCTAGAAGATGACAGAACATGGCGTCGCCACTCGCCAGCTCGCTTCTTTGACAAAGACCGGCATACTGGCATTGCGCCACTGAAATCGATTACGCGCTCCGAATTTCTTAAGAGCCCGTTAAGAGAGGCCGTGAACGGCAAAGGACACAAGTGAATTACGCCGCCACCGCGAAAAGCTGACTAACCTCCACTTGAACGCGGCGAACCATTGGGTCCGTGCAGAACCCGGTGAGAAAGTACGAGCAGGACTACAGGCGTAATGGAACACTTCCCCTGTACATTAACAGCAACGTGTTTGCTTTGACGCGAACGGCAGCCGGGCCGCGGAACTGCGGAAGATTGGAATGGGTTTCCGAAAAGGTTTACCCTGACGCAGTAAAACTAGTTGCAGGTACTACTGTACTAGCAAGCCGTTGCTTGGAGCGGGGACTGAAGAAGTGATGACGACGGTCCTGCAGCCCGCGAGATCGACCCCCCTGCGCCGGAGGGTGCAAATCTTTTGGATGCGGACGGACGGACGACGACGCTCTGCTGCTGAGTGGGAGTGAGCGCCACTGGACCGGTGCGGAAATGGATGCGTCACTGACTGTCCCGGTGCAGAAACGGATGCAGTCACTGACTGTACCAGTGCAGAAATGGATGCGTCACTGACGAGGATCTGCGTATCAGGCTGGACGCAGTGCTCCCTGACAGCACGCCCGATATCCATCGCCCAAGATCGTCGCTGTTACGCTGCTCCGTGCTCTGTCCAGGTAATCGGAGGCTCGTCCGTGCGCGCGCGTGCGAGGTCAGAGCTGGTGGTGGGGGCCTTCACCGCGCCGGCACCGCTCAGCCCCGAGAGGCACGGCCGCGTGAACACAAGGTAGAAGTACACGTGAACGCGCGCGCCCGGCTGTTCGGCCGCCTCGATCGGGCGCGCCCCCACTGCCCCCCAGGTGCTGCAGTGCAGGTCCACAGCCCGGTGCAGCCACCAGCGGCGACGTCCGGCGGCACGGCGATTCGGCGAGCAACGTTCGCTGCTCCCCTGACATAAGCGATTGTTAGCTCCGTGCTGCCGTAGTGGCGCCGTGAGGGCATCTCCGCGACGGCATACACTGTCACGGGATCCGCGGGCGGGGAAGGGTGATCCAGACTTTCCGTGAGTGCACTTCAGTCATCAGCCACAGCGCCGGTGGTGCGCGCGGTTGGTTCGCGCGCGAGGAAGCAAACAACATCTTTCTAAATTAAACAACCTACTTAGTTCACATACTTACTACAAAAAACACAAGCCATTCATTACAACACGATGTATATTGCAATCATACTCCCCGCAAAAAAATAAAAATAAAAATATTGCAATCATACTTACAGACAATAGGCTTGGTTGTGCTAGCTGTCAGTGGCCATTCCCTCTTCGGAGCTTCCTTTCCCCAAAGCGTGTTGCTTGAGCTGCACCGAACCTACTGGCAAGTTGTGAAGCTTGATTCCCGACGGCTCGATGAGGGTGGCAAAGAACAACCAGGGGTGTTCGGTGCTGCTTTGGTCACCAATGTCAACTGGTTTGTTCAGGTGTAAGCTTGATGTGTTTGTAAGGTGGATGACTTTGTCTGCAGGACCGTGCAATGGTGATGCATACCGATAATTGCTTAGAAAATTTTGTGTGTGTGAGTGTTGCGATTGTAATTCTGTGTGGCTCCCTCTCCTTTCCTCTAAAAATTTGTACCCTGATCACCGGATCTCAGCAATGGGAATTGATCGTTATCCGATCTTGTAATTGCGCTTCAATGTAATTAATAATGTGTTTAGGTTGACACAATAGAAATAACTCGGCACCAAACTATACAAACCATGCATTGTTTCATAAAATGTGGTGCAATTATAGATAAGCTCATGCAATACACGCTTAGCTTCTCTCCTGCTCAGTATGTCAACCAGTGCTACCAGCACATCCGTTCAATAAATAATTTTTTGAACACGTTCAATAAATATATATAAGAAACTATTTCTTTTGGAGGAACTATAATAATAACAAACTAAAAGTTCACGCTGATGTCTGAACACTATTTTCAGCCCAGAGAGCCTACATCAGACGTGGGCCGGGTTCGAAATCCAGCCCAACCCGGCAAGCGCCCAGCCCACACACCAAACAGCGCCACGCCACCGCGGCGTACGGAGAACATGACAGCAAACTGACCGACCGGCCTCCTCTCTGTTCCTCTCCCACCTCCCGCCCACACCCGCGCGCACAGATCTCCGCGAGCTTTCCAGGGAGAGCAGCCGCAGCAGCCAGCATCACCTCCGCGCGATGGCGGCCTTCACCAAGCTCGAGGACTCCCCCATGTTCCGCAAGCAGGTCCCGCCCCCCGTCCCGCCCTCCTCTCTGCACGCGAGGGCTCCCTGATCGGGTCCCTTCGGGGGCATCGTTTTGTGTTTTTGTCGAATCTCGGTTGGTCCTGTGTCGTTAGTTGGATTTGCGTCACGAATCACGATGGTGGATAGGTTCGGGCAGTGTATAGTGTTTCTGTTTGTGTTGTCGTAATGGAGCTTGGGCGGATTCGGCTCATTTCGTGTGCGAGAGATCTCGAGTTTGATAGCGTACTCCAGCGCTTGACGACCGGTTTGGATCAGAAATGCGAGAGACACTGAACACACTAGATGCATTCTATGTGTTGGTTTGAACGAATTGGGTTGTCGATGCTGGTTTGCCCCATGAGTGGATCGTGTTACAATGGTTCCTGATTGCTTTTAGTCAGAGGGGTTATGCGGTTGGAGGGGTTAGGCGGTTGTGATTTCCATGGCGCCAGATTTAAGGGCAATTTTGATGTGTCACATATGAACAAAACTGGTAGATCATACTTGGATTGAGCAATTGGGCTTGGTAAATGGCGAGTCTTGAGTAAGTTGCCGGTTGACTTGATGCAATAATTCATTCTGTTTATATGCATCTGCAAAATTGCATCCCTTTCTTCCATTGAGTTATGATACACTTGCTTGTAGAATGAATGTTAGACCTTCTAAAAAATATCAGGGTTATTCGTGTTTCGGAAGTCAAAATATACAGACAGTCTGGACATTGTTCTCAATCATTTTGAGTTTTAACTTACCGCCAGTATTATCAAGTTGGGAATTCATTGGAGAATAGTGGTTCCGGCATCCACATTAGAGGAAATGTGATTATCAAACTTGTTGCATTGTTTCAAAAATCATGCATGTAGTACATAGAGTTCATGTATGTAATACATGATTTTTTGATGGCTTTTTGAAAACATTGCAACATGCTATTTCACCAATGGTTCACCGGAACTCTCTAACACAAAATCCACACTACTTGCTGCCCAACATTCCTTGTTGTTTGCACTCTACATGAACCTATACATGCTGTGTTCTGACTTATTTCCATTATTCGCAGGTCAATTCTTTGGAACAGCTTACTGATGAACTAAAAGAACGTTGTTTAAACCTGAACAAAGGATGTAAAAGATTCATGTATGTTTCTTTACCTCCTGCTCTGTATTTCAAATATTGGCTGCACATAAAGTTCAGACAAAGGGCACACATAAACTGACTGCTTGGTTGTTCAAGTTACCAATAAAATTCCTTTCTGCCTTCGTTTTTCCTATTTGCCAACAAGGTTCCTTTGTACATTGATTGTTTCCATGGTCCGGTATGAATAACTTGAAATTTATTCAAAGAACTAGATAATTTTGCATGCACCTATCCTAACTTTTTTTGGTCATAATTTCCCATGTAACTGTTGTAGGCTTGTAGCTTTTACTGCTTATAGAATTGACAAGAATAATAAGAAACCATATACGAGCTCTTGCGTTTTTTTCAGGGGATCACTTGATGAAGGATACGCCGGGGATCTTACATTTGCTGATGCTCTGCAAGCATTTGGTGCTGGTCTAGATGATCCTGTTAGTGTTGCCATTGGAGGTTATTTCATCAAAACTTGGATGTACCTATTGCTTATTTCTGTCTTTGTTCATTGTGTATAGTCGCATACCTAGGAAAATATTAGGTTTATAATTTCAATTTAAAGATATGTTGGTATCATCTTGTGTATTATGAATTGTGTATGCCATTTTCTTTGTTATGTCCGCACATATGAACATCAAACCATTAGATACGCCAATAGGTATACAGAAAGACATCACCATGAACTGATTAGTTAATTTCTTTTCTTATTATGCTTTCTAACTTAACATAACTAGAATTTCTGTGTCATTTGTTCATGTTTCGATACTCAAATGTACTCAGTAAATTATAGTCTATTTGTAACAATAAGCATATTTGACTACATCAAGATGAAACTTATGTGCCACTTCACCTCAATAACATCTTACAGGTTCTTTTAGTAAATTGCAATTGCATTAGACAATTCATATTTCGGAAACTAAGGAAATGTTCAAATTCCTTACTATGTCACAGGGCCCGTAATGTCCAAGTTTACTACTGCTTTTAGGGAGCTTGGAACATACAAGGAACTCCTTCGTTCTCAGGTACTGCTATCGTGCAAAGGAACTGTGCATGCCTCTTTTTTTTGAACAGTAAATTTTGAAATGAACACCCAGGGACCCGGGTTTGCCTCTAAATCTTGGCACGATCTGTATCATTGTCAGTTTGCAATATTTTGCTAGCGTTACATATATACTTTCCTTTATTTACTTTGTCTTTTCAAATTAGGCAGTTAGAAACATGGTAATTTGCCACCTGTACTTTTGTATATTTTACCAGACATAAGATTCTGAGATTATTTGGTAAAATTGAGACAAATGCAATAGAAAGTGTTGATTTTTACATGTTATAGAATGTCAGGAATTTGAAATTCGCAAAAGACAAGTGTGAGCCTTGCAGTTTTATCGAAATGTTGAAGGATATTTACACATGTGGGAGTAACTACACCTGGGAGTAGGAAAAACACTTACTATAATACATGTATTATTATATTGCCACAAACATACATGAAAGGAAGAAGAGTGAAAAGGGTTGCTTTCATAATTGAATCTTTCTCCCTTTCTGTTATTTAATGTTTCGTATATCCTTACCAAAGTGCACAAGTTGTCTTATTGGGGATGAACAAAGTCACTTAAGGGTGCCAGTCTATGGTTGGATACCTCTGCATTGAGGTCATCAGATGACTCCATCATTGGTTGTCAGCTATACTATATAAAAATTTGAGGGATATTATTGGCTTTATTCCGGTGAAATTTTGTACTGGAATAGAAAGCAGTTTCATAAGCTTAGCTGTTACTGCATTATCCAAAAGCCCGAATTGTGTTTTGAAATAAGGTACTCCCTCCTTTATTTTATATATGACATTGGTTTGCTCAAAATCAAACTAACCAGCGTCATATATAAAAGAACTGAGGGAGTATCTACTTGTTCTGTGATGAAACTTCTGTTTATCCTCATGATACGCTGGTATTCTAATCTTAATCTCTTGAAATTTGAAAAAAAATCTTTCGTTTAGGGTGTCCATATGTATAGTTTTAATCAGTATTTTCCTTCAAACAGGTCGAGCATATGCTTAGTGAACGTCTGTCGCAGTTCATCGATGTGGATTTAAATGGTGTGAAGGTAAGCGCCCTCCTCTCTACTCCCACTCTCCACAACACATGCGAGAGCACACGCACCACCCAAAAGGAGGAAAACCGAAACCTGCTGATGTGTAACTTATTGATTGTAGCTGAAGCAAACAACGCTTGCTATCAAGCTATATGAGTGTATGTAGGTAGCAACCCAGGTGTTGATTTGTCCAGAGGAGTTTTATGCTTGTGGAGCCAAAACTTGTCAAAAAAGGGGCAACCTTTTTGCTCCCGACAAGGAACAGAAAAGCTGAAATAAATTTAAAACCCTAATTAGTTTAAATTTCAAAATGACTTCCCAGAAAATGGAGATAATTTCCTTACCATATTAATGTCTGTGTTGAAGATGATATTATTTATAAACTGCTTACTTGATGTATTCATTTTTTTGGGAATATGGCCCTACATAGGATTGCCGGCGACGTTTGGATAGGGCTGCAGTGAGCTATGATCAGGTGATGCCTCTAGTTTGAGCTATGTTATTGTCTGATTCTCTCTTTTATTTATTCATGTTGGTATGTGTAGATAATAAGTGAATGACCAGTGTGTGTGACTCTAGTACCCTGTTGCTTTAGCATTTTACAATAACACACATGCTGTCTTATTAAGATTCTGTTTGGATAGGGCTGCAGTGAGTTATGGTCAGGTGATACCTCTAGTTTGAGCTATGTTTTATCTGATTGCCTCTTTTATTTGTTCATGCTGCCATGATGGTATGTGTTAGATAATAAGTGAATGAGCAGTGTGACTCTAGTAGCCTGTTGCTTTAGCATTTTACAATAACACACATCCTATTAATACTCTTTTTGTGTGTCAGGCACGTGAAAAGTTTGTGTCAGTGCGAAAAGGGACTAGACCAGAAGTTGTGACAGGGCTTGAGGAGGTAAATCGTAACCTGTTTTCTCTAGATTAATGTATATTCAGCTTGCGTACCATCTCCCTAATTCCATGTTTACAGGACCTACACAATGCCAAGTCAGCTTTTGAGAGATGCCGCTTTAACTTAGTATGTACCAACAATTGTTTTTTTGTCCTGGAATATATTGCTCAGCCATGCCAATGAATCTCTTTCGCTGTAAGGAATTCAGGTACATGCCCTTGCAAACATCGAAGCAAAAAAGAAGTATGAGTTCTTGGAATCGATAAGTGCAGTGATGGATGCTCATTTGAGATATTTTAAGCAGGCATGGTTACTCTATGTTCTATGCAATTTATGGTTTTTTTTTTTGAGGAATAATTTATGGTTTTTGAATGGTTGGATCACTGATTTTGTTCTTTACAACATAGGGATATGAACTATTGAGTCAAATGGAGCCATTCATTCACCAGGTTGGATATTATCTCCTGTGGCATAGTGGTCTTTAACTAAAAAGATGCTCAATCTATTCATCTGACCATGCCTTAGACATGAATGTCCTGATCTTGAAGTATTGGTGCAGGTTCTAACATATGCGCAACTGGCATAGTGGTCTTTAACTAAAAAAGAAAATGTTCTATCTGATTTGCCTGACTATGACTGAGACATGAATGTCCTGATCTTGAAGTCTTGGTGCAGGTTCTAACATACGCACAGCAATCGAAAGAAATGGCTGTCAATGAGCAAGACAAACTTGCCAAGAGAATTCAAGAGTTTAGAACTCAAGAGGAAATAGCAAATGTGAGAATGGCTAGTAATGTGGATACATCTACTAGCGGTGATGGTATCCATGTTGTTGGTCTTCAATCCTATAAAAACATTGAAGCCTTGATGCAGTCAACTGCCAGTGGAGAGGTAATTAATTATTCAGTGTAAAGGAAATACTTATGAATGCCTTAAATATATTAAAAGCATATAAATGCTGCTTCACATGATGTTTTGAAATAACTGATTGCTGATAGATAGTATATTTTTGAAGGGTTGAGGATAGTGTCAACTAATTTGCTCATGATACTTCCTGAAATAGAAATTACTTGAGAGATGCATGTTTACCAATCTCTGGGTCAAAATCTAGTATTTACTTGTGATTCTTACTTGTTTGAAATCTTTTTTTTTTGGCGATTCATGATCATTTTGTGAAGTTTCATCATCTCCCTTTACTGATTTATTTCTTTGCCAGGTTCAAGTTATCAAACAAGGTTATCTATTTAAGCGTCCTCAAAATTTACGAGGAGAATGGAAAAGGAGGTTTTTCGTTCTCAACAGCCATGGAACTCTGTACTACTATGGGAATAAGGGAAATAAACAGTCGGTATGCAATCTAAATTAGCTTATTTTGTTTTGGCTCGAGGACATGTTTAAGGCTTGGCACTCAACTATCTGGAGCTCCTTATTTTTTGCTTGCATGAATATGCAAACATTCCATATTTTGTATACTTTTTCCTTTTTCCTAACCATCCTTTTCTAATAGCTTCTGGTCCATCTAGATTTTGGTATTCATGACTATATACTTACCGTACTACTATGCACTTAGGAATTTCTCTGCAGTAGATTATTTTACAGGGACGTGTCTAAAATGTCTTATGAAAGTTGTGTCTAATAAAGTGTGTTACGTTATCTGTCCTATGATTTCAGCAATCTAGTGTTGTTTGCTCTGTACTTTGAACATCACCTTTTTGCTTTTGTTCTGTTGGAAGCAGGGAGCAGCATCACAACAAACAGCTGGGGAAGGATCTGGTGTTTTTGGGCGATTCAGATTCTTGAACCAACGAGCTTCATCTCAGAGTGAAGGTTCACTGTCATCTCATACAATTGATCTCAGAACTTCGACAATTAAGATTGACGCAGATGAAAACGATTTAAGGTTTTGCTTCAGAATAATCTCACCCATTAAGACATACACTTTACAGGTAACTGTAACTTTTACGTAAACTGACTTTTTAACATAATTTTAATGGCATATTTTTATGCTTTCCTGTACCCTGATGCCATTGTTTTTTTTTAATACTTTTCATTTTTTTGCTGATGGTAGGCGGAATCAGGGGCTGATCAAAAGGACTGGATCCAGAAAATTACTGGAGTTATTGCTTCTCTACTGAATTCGCCATTCCCACAGCAGGTTTGGTACAGAGATCACTTCAATGCTTTTGTTACTAGTCTTGATTACCTGTGATTGGTAGAAACAAAGAATAGATCTGTCAGACTTGATACCCCAAAACTGGATAATCATGTAATAATAAAGTAATAATGCTTCACCTGCCTGATTAGCTTCATTTGACTGCATTACATCTGCATGCATATGTTTAATATACTCCCTATGGTTTAAAAGTGATGTCGTTCAGACACCTTTTTAGTTTCAAAATGAACTAAAAGCGTTGCCCTAACGTCATCAATTAAGAAACAGAGGGAGTATTGACTATATAGCATAGGACGGTTACTCATTTTAGTCTCATCTCATCTCATTTCAGCTATCATATGGGAATCTAGCAGCAGAAAATCACAGGCCTTCAGGTTCAAGCGATACTGTATCCCACGAAGATAGCAGTAGTTCTGAGGGACATGATGATATACCCAACCTTCTGAGGAATATTCCTGGAAACGATAGCTGTGCGGAGTGTCGTTCTCCAGATCCTGATTGGGCATCTCTAAACTTGGGCATTCTGATTTGCATTGAGTGCTCCGGGGCTCACAGAAATCTTGGAGTGCACGTTTCCAAGGTACAATATCTTATATTTTACCATAATATATGCTGTGATAACTTTCAGTTGACCCTACCTGTAGATACAGTAGATTTAATACTGAAATAGCTCGCATCTTGCTCTTTGTTCCTTCCTCTCATTTTGACATCGATCTTTCCATTACACTATTTGATGTGTATATAATAACTTCATTTCCACGTGCTGAATTTAAATACTTCTATGCACGTCTGTGGTTAGAGTAGTTAAGAAAGTTAACTGCATACATTCTAGAATGACAAGGAAAATAGAACATATGTGAGTGAACCAAATGCCGGTTTGAGTCATCGGTAGTGAAGTTCGAGAAAAGAAAAGATATCAGTAGGAAAACTAAATGTAAATTCAATGCATTCCTTGGTCTTTAATAGGTGAATCCTTCACTTTCCTTTGTTAATGCATGTGCGGCTTTCACCATAATCGTTATTATATGTATCGCTATGATATTTTGAGGGTTTCTAAAATTTTAAAATCTTGTGATTCTCAGGTTAAAAAAGTAGCTATTAGCTAGTTCCATATTTCACCATTGCAAGTAATATTTTACTTGATGCAGGTTCGATCCTTAAGATTAGACGTGAAAGTATGGGAGCCAGTAATTATGGATTTGTTTCGTGGACTTGGAAATGATTTCGCTAATTCCATTTGGGAAGCCTTGCTTCCGAAAGAAGATGAAGGGTATGTTGAATCAGATATCATATTCAGATTTTTTTTTGCTCAAATACCTCCTCGGAGCCACCCCACATTACGTTGTCTGTAGCTGTGAGACATTGTCTAGCATAATCTAATACTGAAGTCAACCAGGTTATCATGGATTGCTTGTACAAGTTATCTGTCCTATTGCTAATTCTTTGAAACAGCGCAAACCATAATGTTAATAATAATCAGCACAAACCTAATGAATTTTGCTTTCTGAATACACTGACTAGTTATCGGCCATTACTTATAATAACATAGCTCCTCTGCTGTAACGATGACGTATACTGAACATAGAATCACAACTATAGTGGACTTAAATTGGAGAGCATAATGAGGATTTGAATTTTCATTCAGCTTTTAGTGCGTGATAAAATCAATCAGGCTGGTAGGATTGTGGAATTGAAATAATCAACATGCTCCCACAAGATGCTTTCTCTGTTCCATATTGTCAATAATTTTCTTAGTAGATGTCCATGACATAGTGATTTTACTGATTTCCTTTTCATCCATAGTACAACCATACACGATTCTTCAGCTTTTTTATTAGTTCCATCAGCGAGTCAGATGAGGACTCTTCGAATCATATACCACAGTGGAGCATATTTCTTTTCCTTGTGGGCATATGCAACTAATATGTTCAGGAATGCATTCAAGAAGAACCAACTATGCTCATCGTTCTTGACATTTTGTTTCATTTTATATTTTCATGCAGAATGGAGGAATCGAATGGAGCTATTCTTTTCATTGAAAAGCCTAAGCCTAGTGACGCTTTCTCAATAAAGGAGAGGTACATACAATCAAAGGTAAGATCTTATGTGCTTTCTTTTGTCTTGGATCAGCACTCATACTTCCTCAGCAATAGAGTGACCCCCCCCCCCCCCCCCCCCCCCCCCCCCCCCCCCCCCACCACACACACACACACACACACACACACACACACAAAAGTATGGCCTGTTATGCATTTGTTTGTGAAGTTATCAACAAAAATTCCCTAAGTTGAGCATACTACTGGTTGGGAATTCTGTTTTCATCTCTATCGTTTTAGGTTAGGTATCATTTTAACTTGTCTGGAGAAGCCAATGATTATTAATTCTTATGCACATGAACTTTTGATGCACAACTAAGCACGATGTAACCTTTGCTACGCCTTCAGTCAGAAGAAAAATTCTAACTCTATGAACTTCTGATACACAACTAAGTGGGATGTATCATTCATTATCAGTTCTTATTGTACTGTTGGACAGATAACCTGCATGTATAGCAAATAAAATCATTCTGATGATCTTTTCATGTTATGCTATCACTCATTCTCTTAAATGATCCATGCAGTATGTGGACAGACTTCTTTTGGCCAGAGATACCAATCAAATCACCATTGATATATTGGAAGCTATAAGGACAAACGACGTGAGAGCAGCATATCATATTCTTGTAACTGCAAATGTGAGCCCCAACATGACATATGACGACTCGAGCAAAGATGTCCATCATGATCCATCAGTACCAGGCAGGATGTTATTGGATCCAGCATCTTGTGAAATAACAGAGGAGTCTGGAAAACTAGAAGGCTGTCTCCAAGGCTGCTCCTTATTGCATTTAGCCTGTCAATATGGCCATCCTGTAATGGTGGAGCTTCTGCTACTTTTTGGTGCAGATATCAATATGCAGGACTTCCATGGGCGAACACCATTGCATCGTTGTGTCCAGAAGAAAAATGATGACCTCACTAAGCATCTGCTAAAGAGGTAGGCTTAAATTCCCAGTAAATATTGTTGAAGATTGATTTTAGTTCAGTTATGTGCCTTGATATCTAGGCTCCACATGCCATAATATTTCATGAGTATGAAGCTCCTACATCTACTTGATGAACTAATGTTTTAGCACAAGTAAATTTTGGTTATATGTTTAACTTTTGTATGATATTATTTTCTTTACTGGAAGATATTGTACTTTGTTTGGTACTAAGTAGTGAGGCATTAAGAGACACGCATGCGATATTTCATAGGTGTTTCGACGTTGTATTTGTGCAGTTGAAACCAATGTTCCAGTGAAAAATATTTCATTTGACCATAAACTAAAAAAATTTGGAGAGTACTAAAATCATTTAAGAGAATGAGTACATGCACATTTGAATACATTTGGACTACTTCACATTTGGATACAGTACTCTCTGCCACTATACATGCACAGTGACAGCTTTTTCCTTCCTATCATTATATGATACACGTCAGCAGTGTGGTACCATATGAAATTAGAGTACTATAGATGATGTGCAGTACAAAATAACAGATTCTTCTGTTTTATTGTCCCTCATTATGATGTCCATAACTATGACCACTCGTCTGAAGAATGAAAAATAAATACTTAGATGAGTTTTTTAAATAAACTATCACGATCCTCTCTATAGGGGTGCAAGAACAACAATTAAAGATGGTGGAGGTCTGACTGCTTTGGAGAGAAGAATGGAACTCGGAGCAATAACTGATGAAGAATTGTTCATATTATTTGTGAGGTATGATCAGTACCCTTTTTTTGTAGCATTGCATTGCTCATATTCCTTCAACAAATGGATCCCGTGCAAATGATTGTGTAATACAACTCGCGCATTTTTGTCGGTTCCGTGGGAAAACCAATGATCTTGCTCCTCAACAGATAAAAGTTACTCTAGGGACAACAGGCTGATATACCAACTTTTAAGGAAAAAAAATACCCTTAGAATGGTTGCCATCAGTTTATACGGGTTTAAAACCTGACATTTTTCTTGGATGTCCCACGCCAGCACAGATTTGATATGAATTTGGATAGGCAATATCTCACAATGCGACTAACATGCTTGTACAGGTGATGCTGCAAAAACAACACACCGTTCTGGTAACTTTGTACACCATCTGTTTTAGCTTCTCCCGGGATGGACTTATTTTCATTCCTACAAGTGAAGCCAAGTGCCTTTTTACCATACGATGGTATAACTTATCTGACCCATTTGTTGTAGACTATATATGTTCAACATGACCACAGCGCTAGTTTGTATAACAATTATAGGTCAATGTATAGTATTCATTTACTTGAATATGGTTATTGAGTTTCTGATGTCAAGCTTGTAATACGTATACGAAGTACATGCGTGCCATTGAACATGGTCGTGCAGCTTTTGAATGTATTGTGTCTGACCGAATTGTCCGCCTAGTATGTGCGATTATGTATACCATTGCCTGTATGATATGAATCAACGCAGATGGACCATGATATTTTTCACTCCATGGAAACGGATGCAGTAACACAATTCAGCGGCCACGCAGTGTGTTTGATTTCAATTATACGAAACAATCGCTCCAGCTTTAATTACTGCCTGCTAAATTTGCCATGACTTGAACTAGTATATACATTTGGATATGTCGATAGCATAGAATTAAGAAGATATCCAAACTAGGGAGGGACATGTGTGAGTCCCTTGACGCGTGACGACTACGTCGGCAGTGTCGCGTCGTTCCGCATCAATGAGGTGCGCCGTGCTGGACCTGCTGGTTACGCCGGACAGCCCGCTCGCACTTCATCTCTTTTCTTTCTTTTTCCCAGTAGCAACTCCATATACACCACGACGCGCGACGACTGCGTCGCCAGGGTCGCGTCGTTCCACGTCAATGAGGCTCGCCGTGCCCGTGCCGCCGGACAGCCCGCTCGCGCTGTAGTCCTTGGGTGGTGGCGCACGGCGAAGTCATGCCTGACAGTGACACTTGGGTCGGCACGCAGCCAGACGCGGCCGCGGAGGCGACGAACGCCTATGCCGGTCGCGCGCACCTCCGTGTGTATCGCATGCGCGTCTGGCTGCGTGTCAGCCGGGCGTCGCGGTCCCATGACCTTGGCTCCTGTTATCTTCTGGAAGCCAGGAATCAGTATGCTCCCTTGGCAAATGGCCAGGAATCAGTAAGCTCCCTTGGCAAATGGCGATGTGTAATGACGGCTTTATACGTGCATAGCTTGGTTGCAGCGAAATGTTCCCAGGTAGGTTAGGCGCTGAACGTACCAGGCGTGTTCGCAATACTGCAGAGTAACTTGGAACCTAAAACGTGACGAGCAATTTGGAATATAATCTTCGTATGAACTTGAGCTAGTGCAGTCCTGATGAAATCTATGCGTTCCTCTGTCAATTGGAGTTGTCACCATGCTGAGAGATTTGTAAAATGCTATCCTCAAGTTCTGTGCTCCAATTATCCATTCATTAATCAAAAGGTACAGGGATATATACTAGCTGCCATGATCAATAAAGATTTACACGTACAATGTATTGTGCAAATACATAGAGCTCACATTTAGGTGACATACTGGTACACAACGCAAGCGTTCTGCAAATACAGAGTGCATCCACGGTGATGCATGCTCTCGTCTAAAGAAACCAAATATAGCTAGCGCGTACAAGCAACGGCATACTAGCAGCAACAAACACTCAATTGAAGATATAGCTAGCGTGGGAAATTAATTGAAGACGCAAATTCTTGCTCCAGACTGTAGCACCCAGAGGTCCCTTGAGGCATTAAGTGAGCAGCCTTGACAGAATTGATTTGTCCATGGCTCCTAGCATCTGGGCGCAATAATGGCTCTATATCTCCACTGTATTCAGGCAATTTTTGTGCTTTTCTGAGCCTCTTTGTTCTCAAGAGCTGCAACCTCATATCTACTTCTTTCATCACCGGCCTCTCTCTTCCTTTCACCTTTAAGCATACTTCTGCAAGTGAAACAATATCATCAATATCTTCCTGATCTGCCTCTTCCACAACCTGTGTATCTAGTATTTCCATCAGGGCTCCTTCTTGAATTCCTTCGACGAAGTAATGAGACAAGTTTTGTTTTGCACCTGAATCATTGACGAAAATTGGCTTCTTTCGCGTCAAAAGTTCCACAAGTATAACCCCGAAACTATATACATCGCTCTTATCAGTTAGTTGACCAGTATGATAATACTCTGGATCTAAGTAACCAAATGTTCCTTGGACAATCGTCACCACATGAGTTTCGTCTAGTGAAAGAGATCTTGAAGCACCAAAGTCAGAAACCTTTGTGGTGAAGCTTTGGTCTAGCAATATATTGGAGGACTTCACGTCTCTATGGAAAATTGGTATGGCAGCTGCCGAGTGCAGATAAGCAAGTGCTCCTGCTGCTTCAACTGCAATCCTAATGCGATCATCCCATGTTAGCAAGCACTTAGAACTAACATCAACATGAATAAGATCATAGAGTGTGCCATTGGATATGAACTCATATACAAGCAAGGGCACCTCTGATTCAAGACAGCAACCGAATAGCTTCACAACATTGCGATGGATGATTTGAGATAGGATAGCAACCTCGTTGATAAATTGGTTTATTTCAGTTTGCTCCACAATTTTGGATTTCTTAATGGCCACCACACGTTGGTCAGATAGAATCCCTTTGTATACTGTGCCATGTCCTCCACGACCAAGGATACGAGTAGGGTCAAAGTTGTTGGTTGCTTCCTCTAGTTCATCCAAGGAGAACACCTTTGTTTTGTTTGTGGCATTTTCATCTGAAATTAGTTGCTCCAGTAGAAGGCCTTGATTTTTCTTGAAGTATGATCTTCGTATTCTCTTTTGGACGTTTCTCTTCCATTTTTTGGCAAGTACAATTACACCCAATGCAATTGTTACCGAGACAAGGCCACAACCAGTTCCAATCACAACACCTGCATCCATTTGCCAGTGTAGTGAATCACATGAAAGTTTTCTAATTATGACTTCCAGGGAAAAGATAATATATTATATTAATATTTGATTAAAGAAAAAGGCCACCACATTCGTTCTCAAAAGCTTGTAAATATATTGTCATATTAATCAAAGAAAATAAAATAAACTATACCCATCACTACCATCACAATGAAATCAGCCCCAAGTACCAAAGTAAGTACATGGTAAAAAAGACCACTGCTACCATTAAATAAAAATTAGTCCAAAATACCTCTATACGTGATTATAGCTTATCCATCACTGCCATTACGATAAAAAAAAAGCACAAACTACTCTATACATTTTTATAGATATTTTCCTTTTTCTTATTTGACAAACGAAAACATTAGAGACATGAAAGAAATAATAGTAATAGAAAAAGAGTGATGATAAAATAAGCATTAATTGGTGAGATAATCGTTGTTGATATTAGCAACACTATCATACTTGGACCAGCATGCTAGTTGTAATTCTAAGGGGATTTGTGTTTATGACTCACCCAAAAGAATATTGCGCTGCTTGGGTGGTGTAACACACCTCCGCTTTATTGGATCAAACTCTTTACCATGAGGGCAGTTCGTGCAACTATAGCTTCCGGGAAGGTTTTGACATGTCCCATTGCATTTACCCGGCAGCAAGCATTCATCAACGTCTGTAGATAACTCTTATTGGTTATTTTAGCAGACGTTAATTCTTTTTAAGTTTGGCCATCAGTTGAAAAAATCATATAAATCGACAATATATAAGGTTGATGTTGCTACTAAATTTATCACGATGAAAAAAGAATCATAACTCTTTTTTGTTTGATATAATAGAGATATCTTTAGTCAAAATGTATGTGAGAGACAATGTTAAAGACATATTTTAGATTGGACGAAGTAGTATGTATATGCATGTCTGTCCGACTAGCTGCCAAAAGTGTCTCGTTTTTTAATTTGGTTAACCTGATTTGTAACCTAAGTCTATTAAGCATAAATTTAGTACGTATTATGTGAAAATTTGGTTAACATCATCGGAGGGGAAGAGGGAGGATAAACCTTTGCAGCCATCCTCTATGTACGGATTTCCGGTAAAGCCGGAAGAACACTTGCAACGATACCCCATAAAAATTTTCCCATGGGTTACGTTCAGGCAATAACTGTCAGTGCTGCGGCACGCATATTTGGTAGTACTATTCTTCTGCGAAGCTTCCAGACAAGTTGAATTTGTTACTGCCCATCTTATAACAATGTCGTATTCCATGGAAAAATCAAGCCAATTTTCCACCAACAGCCCGCCATCAATGTTTCCATCTTCGTCGACCGCCAACACCACTTCTTTACCCGAGCTTGCATTGTTTAGCAGGCTGCCAACTGTCAGAGTCCCATTTTCTACTGACACTCCACTCACACGATACTGAGCAATTTGTGAGCTAAAAACCGTGATGTTATCTGCTGTACAGTTAAGTAGGAACCTTTTGTTCGCATAGCAACCTTCTTTCAGGCCGAAGGGGAAGGGAATGTCCATGCTTCCACATGATGTTGGACAGTGTTCTTTATGCTCGGGGTTATAATCTGCTCCAAAATAGATTGACATATTATATTATAAGAAATATGAGGGAGAAAAGTAAATAAACTCATTTTTGAGAGAAAAGCAGGCAGGGAGCACCTTGGCAACCTTCCGAAAGGTACGGGTTGTCTGCGTATGTTTGTTGGCAATCACAGTAATAACCTCCATATGATGCATTTTTACATTGGCTATCGGTGGCACAAGCATAGCTGGCGTTGTTTCTTAGAGCACTTTCGCAGCTTGGTTGGTCCATAATTGCGATTCTAAGATAAGCACCGTCAACTTTGCTTGCATTTGTCCAACCTGAGAAAAGATCTGTCACGTTGTACTGGTATTCTTCCTCATAGGACATGAAAGCCATGATTCCAGGGTGCAGTGGTTCTGATTGAGCTGCGATACCATCAGCCCGGACAAATGTTGCCCGAAACCCTATAATGTCATTAGTTAAACTGATGAAACAGCAACCAATCCCATTGCAAGGCCCCCCATTTGGCATTACCTTCTCACCGTAGCATCTACTCATGCATGAGCCCACGGGGTTTCCCACGTTATCGAACAAGTTGACATCGAGATCGCAGCCAAGGACATACAAAGTGTTATAGTTATTTCCTTGCAACAAAAATCCCTTGGCTGGGGCCTCCCACTCCCAGGACTTGTTGAGGGTGTTCATACCTTGTTCCATGGTAATGTTGAAGAACATAGGAACGGTAGCCCAATTGTAATCCAATTCTGTGATTTGAGTGGCAGAGTTGCCTAGAAACAGCTTCGGAGGTTGAGCCGTCTGATCGCAGGTGAGCTCGAAGCCTTGCCGGAAGCAGCCGGGCCCTATGCCGAAGGGGTAGGAGATGTCGACGCCCCCGCAGCTGGAGGGGCAGTGAGCCAGGGATGCATTGGAAGGGATGTGCAGCAACCCTCCGCCTCCGTCTCCAGCACTTGAAGCATCAACAGATGCTGGTGACGCGACTGCCAAGCACCCCAGAGCGAGTATTATTACTCCGGCCGAGCTCATCGTCTCTCCAGTCATCTTGTCTCTGTTGAGTTCGTGTTTGGGGTTTGGTGTTACGGGATCTGCCGCATTCAGAGGCAGCACCTGCTCCGTGCTTTCGTAGACGGTATATATATATATATATATATGCAGTCGCCAGCACTCAGTACATCATCCTGATCCTGAGACTTATTGGCTTCTTGATGAAAAATCACCTAACTCATTCTCGGTTGGATCCCTTTTTTTTTTTCTTTCTAAGACAGAGACACCATTGGAATTCCAGGGGCACGTGTCTCAATCAGATGTTGCGGTCGCCGCTGAGGACAAAACGACTCGCCAATAAACCGTGTTGCTAGCTTTCCTGGTCGACGCGCTAATTTCTCTGACGCGCCTTGGCCACAGGAAAGTAGATTATTCCTTCTCTTTCTTTGGTTTGAATAGTCCTGTATGTGTCCAGGCCAACTTCGCTTGTAAACCTGTCAGCGATCAATGACCAAGGAATTGGACTCGAGATCCATCACAGGATGGTAAGAAATGTAATCAAGATCACAGTTGTTAGTCAATGTCACAATCCGTGCAGTTAGGGGTGTTCGGATCCAGAGAATTATCATCAAGAACGTGAGGACGGCAGGGGGCCGAAGACCTCACCGAGACCTTGCGCAGCAGCGGCAGCCGGCACACGCCACGCCACGACTGCTTTATCGATGGGTATGTCACTCGTCTCGTCACGCGTAATAACCGGCGGCTCACGCTTGCCTTTTTCCGAAGAAGACGACCCCGTCGCCCGGCGTGCCGTGACTAGTGACGGGAAGTGGAGCCGTGGCGAGTGCTGCTGGGTTGGTTGGCATCTCGGTGAGCTGTGACGCCCGGGCGTCACGTACGGCATCGCTCCTCTGGCTCTCCCAAGCGGCTACGCTGGCATCCATGTCTTCAGTTTCTGTTCAGGCGACCGGCGAGCAGTGTTCCTTCCACAATCTAGCTATATTTCATCATGCAAATGAACAGCATCCAACAATAGGGATGGTCCAAGTACTCCTGACATGTGTGAAAGTTCCAAATAAAAATCTGAATATTTCTATTGAGACTAGCACATAACTTGGTAGCAACGACAGCATATAGCCCTTTAATAAAGAAGGATGATTCGGGTTGTCTCGTGTAAGTGCACGTACGGTGGTAGACCTCTTGGCAAATGGCAGCTTTTTCTATGGCTTGATCGGTAACATACGTGCATAGACAGTGCTGACCCACGCTCCTACCTGCACTCATAAAATCGTAATATCGCAGAATGATGTGGACCGTATAATGTGGCAAAAAGCAAATAAACAACGGGATCAGTCGAGTATGCAATCATGAGCCTGATGATAAGTTAGATCCCGGATACCCGAAATTATTTGCAGCTGTTAGAGAGCCAAGATTTGTTAATTTACATGCCATTGTTGCTGCTTAAGAAAAACGATATTACCCCCTCCACTAGAAGCAGTGTAGCGAGGATCACACTCCGACGAATCTATGAGACCAGAACATACTTGTTCCGGGCGGCCCTGGCCCCTGGAGAGAACGACACCTTGGCCTGAAACGAAACTACGGAAGGCCCAGGTTTGTAAGCAGTAGAGCCACTAGCCATGATACTCCAGAAGAGGTTAACGTTTTGAGCATTCCACACCACGATTCACGCAAGATTATAAAATTTAGAGCATATTCATAAATGTTTACAGAAGGAATGTACTCATTGCATTCGCGAAGTAGCGCTTTTACACTTGGACGGCTCTTTACAGGGGTCTTGCCTGAGGAGGCTCTTCAGGATTACTGGAGCTGTAGGAGCAGGCTCCTCAAATACCCGAACATAGATGTGTTCATCAGATGTCAACTTTTCCAGCAGGGTCTTGCAAGTCTGCAAACAAGAGAATGCAAACCTATGAGCCAAAACGCACAAGATCATGTGGACCGCTTTTATCAGAATGTCCAATATCTAAGTCCACATAGATGTGCATTTTCAACGTCATTATTGGAAATGCTACAGCAAACATGTGCATTTTCAATGTACTTCCATTTTTTTTCTATCTAATGAATTTTTTTGGGTCATTGTTTTCGGTCCAGGAACAGAAGTATAACAGATATAGGCAAGGAACACCATACCTGTGGATTCAATACATCCATTCGATGGATAATATCCTCCTAACATAATGACAGCAAAGCTACAATTAGAATCATTAAAACAATACTGGTAATGGCACAAGGGTTCTTCAAGGAAAAAGGTATAAATGGAAGGATAATAAAGGAGTTCTAACAAATAATGTTAGATAGTTGTAAAAGACATTTACATCACAAATAAAATTAAAACAATTTACTTCAACTATAGTGGTAATATGTCTGGAACTTCGATTCTGACATACTGAAATTTTAAACTCAATAACAGGATTTTAAAAAATCGAATTCAAATATTGTAATGAACAGTTCAAAATTTTCTTAAGAGGATCAAGTTATTTTGGCTAAATCAAAGACGTTATGGCCAAGAACTTGTAAGTATTATACAAACAGAAAAGATCATGGAAAAAGAGGGCACAAATAATAAATAGAAAATGAGCACCTTAACTATTCCAGGATGTTGCATGACATAGCCAACAATTCGACGACTCAGGGCTTCATAGAAAAAGTCGTTGGTAGTACCATCACCGTTTATCCATGGTAATATAGGTTGATAGATATGCCTTTCACAAGCACAATACAAACCACTCTCCTTATTGTCCCCTCTTGAAGTAGATGAACTTTCCTCAGCCCCAAAATTTTGATTGTACATATGAGGTGAGCTCAACTTGCTTTGAACATTAGATACTATAACAGTTTGTCCAGCACCAGTCATTTGTATGGGCCCTGGCAAATTAGTAGCCTTTGCATGCTTCTCTTTCAGAAGATTTTTGGGGTATTCATTATCCACAATTTGAGAAGCTGGAGCACCCGAGCAGCTTGAATGATTACATTGTGCAAGTGTGGTTATATGATACTTGGATATATGTAATGAGTCAACAATCTGAACACCATTATATGCATTGACCTGTGAAACAATCAAGTGGATCCCCATCCATCAGCTAAAGGAGAAGGAATGAATAACGAAACAAGTTGAGAACAATAAAACAACATGAGACTAGCATGCTTGCAATGCATTAGTAACTAATGGCAATAATGATACTACCTCCGGGGGGTATTTTTTAGTGGACATAATTGTTAGTTCAAATTCGAACTAATGACATGTCCTAGAAGAAAATTCATCCAGATGGAGTATCACTTAGACCCCACCTATAATATAATCTATTCTGCAAGCTTGCTTTACCTTAATGGCCAGCTGGAATCTCTTGAGCATATCAACAACCACATAGACAGACTTCATGCCTGCACAGTTTTGTAAGAACAAAAAACATTGTAAGCAAAGGCTGTAGCGTTACGCACCAATAATAAAATCCATATAAGCATATTAAGTACCTAATGGGTGCAGTGCCTGTGAAAATTCACTCAGAGTAACTCCTTGCTCACCAGCTTGATGAATAACACAAAATGCTTTTCTGAACAGTTCAGAAGACAGTATGAACGATTCAATTTTGTTATCAAATAATGATGGTAACTCTCGAGCATACTTTTTCATAGCATCCCAAGGCCATCCACTATAAGAGTTTTCCAACTGAGATTCAGACAGTAACTGGCGATTTAAACTGGAGTAATTTGAAAGCGATGGCACATTGTGGCTTTCCGCATGCAAATAGCCATTCTTTGTACTCATTTCCCTACTAGAAGTAAAAATTAGGTATTTGTTCTCATCTGGCACTTGCATGTGATTTCTTCTTTGAATTTCCTGATTCAGAGCTACCTGGATACCAGGGAACCCTTTCTCTCGGCGGTAGCAAAGGTCGCTTTCTATATAGGGTGAAGTCCTATGTTTCTTAGTCTTGCTGCTTTTCAGTTTCATCTTATCAGCTGTGTGCTTCTGAATATTGTCAGTTGACTGACCAGCATCTACGACCAGAGGACTAGAGCTGCTAGGCTCATAAGCCTTGCCAATTCCTTCATTTGGGATGAAAGGTGAAATGAACAACTCCCCTGACAAAACCAGAGAGCAGAGATGGACAATTTCACCACATTGTAGATCAGGATACAAATAAATTCCATTATCTGTTGCCTTTTTTTGCTGGGCCAGAAGCCATTTCGAAAATTTAGAAGCCTTTTCTCCTGAACCAGGCGGGAATGGTGAACGAGAAACATAGCGAAAGAATTTCTTAGAAAGTGGCTTAACTTCATTTCCAGCAACCTGCAAAAGGGAGTCCAGGGAAGAAATATAGATTGTTTGATGTCACAGCGTTCTAAAAACGCCAGAAATACAGGCTACCTAGTATTTCAATGCTGAGAGTAACTGTGGACACCATACACAAATTTTTATTTCATAGCATGCATAAACTGCAGTAATTGGAAACTAGAGTTTTTGAAGGACCGGCAGAGAAAGTCACAACTCTGAAGGTACAATATTTATCGTAGTTTCTTGGCGATGAGGGAAGAGGAGAGCCAGCTGTCACAGTTGTTTGTTACAAGTATGTGCTTTTGAGAAAACCAACTCCGTGTTTGCAACTACCAAAAAACTATGGTTTGCGCCTTTGGGGGGTGATACCACAGTTCACAATAGAACAATATTCGATATATCCAAACAATAAAAAATATTTCTTTTGAGGGAATATTCGAGACAGTAGTAATTGTAAATAACATAGCGTTCTGTAAAAAAAGATAGAAAAACCATTCATGCAATCCAGTGTCTTCAGGCATGTTAAGAATCTTACTTCCGAAAGATATTTACTGAAGGACTGATGAATATATAAAAGAGATTAGATATATCAAAATATAAGCAGTAAATACAAACCACGAAACTCTTTTCTTTGAGAAACGAAAAGGCAGTTAAAATTTCACTCTCTGAATAAAGTTGCAGTGTTGCCACTAATGAAGCTTGTACATCTGACGTTGATGATCTGCTAAGGAAAATCAGCTTCAGAAGCTCCAACGCATTTGCAGCAGCCAAGGATTTGCAGATATCCTTTTCGGTGATCTTATTTTTATTGACCTTAACAATCTTTTCATGAGATTTAAAGTAAGCATCTGAGCTTGGTCTGACAGCATTTGAATGCCTGTGAGATTTTTCATGACCGCAGAGCTCTCTTTCTGAAACGCTTGTGCTGGTTTCATCTCGTGCAACATGATTATCCGAAAGGTAGAAAATCAGTACTGAGGAAATTCTATGTTAGCAATTGATTATAACTAAAAGAAACTACTTACCAGAAATTCCAGTGAAGATGTGTCCAATATGACACAATTATCATTATTATTGCTCGTTTCGTTCTTGGGCTCAACTAACTTGGTTTGGTATGTGGTAGTGCTGCCAGTTTTGGATATCACTGGATCACTTTGGCATCTTTTGCCAGTGGGTGACGACAAGATTTTCTTTGGTAGTTCCTCATTTAAAGTAGACTGTTCTGACATTTTCTCAGCAGATCCTCTTCCTTGGACATTTCGTTTAATAGACTTCAAGGTGACCTCATCAGCAGATCTCTTCCTTTTATGAGAAGTAGATCTAACTCTTCGCCACTTTTGCATGGCAGGATCACTGGGCTGTCCATGAAGGGAAGGTTGCTTATCATATGAAACACGACGCGTCTACAGTAAAAAAGTTTCTGCCCATCAGTACACTGAAAGAAACCATAGACACAATATAAAAAATAAAATGCCCCTTGGCATGAAAAGATAACGAATGAAGAGAATGATCATATTGACATATCATGTGTTGCCACCCTCTAATGCGCCTCAAAATAAGAAACTGATACACCCAAAAAATCAGAAACTAGCATCAAACTTGTTTCTGCAGTTTCAAATGATTAACACTGAAATGAAATAAATAATAACAGCAACAATTAAATAAGACCGCATCACATGTATGCATAGGGAATGCTTTATGTATGAACAGATAATATCATGCTTCTATAAAATGCATCAATTAGAGAACAAACTACAGAGGTAAGTTTCACACAATGAGCATTCAGTCTGAATCATCAAATATAGAAGAACACTAAATTACAGTACATTTATATTTTCACAGATCATGAAAGTCTCATTTTTCGTTGACAATTTGTTTAGCTAGCAACCTTAAAATTGTGTGAGATCCCTCCATGCCATTGATCGTTGAAAGTTGATGGACAGCAGCAACTCTTCCTCTGGGCCAAATCAATTTTATCTAAAACAAAGCGTGTGATCACTGACAATTACATTGAGTCGAGTACCATGGTATCAATTTGGCAAAGCGGATAAGATCACTTTATTCATATAACAAAAACTAAAAATTGCACAAAACTCAGGGAAAAAGCAACGGTTCACAAAATCAAGAACAGCACAATGCTACTTATAGGCTGAAATAACTTCTGGATTTCTGAGTCACGTAACCTGCCAAAAGAACACATCCTTCTTTAAGATACCAACTATGGATGCATCTTCCCCTCAAAAAAATAAAAATATAAAAAATAAAAAAATGGATGCGCAAAATAAGATATATGATTTGCATTTGCTAGGATGGAAATGGAATAGCATGTAGCAATATGGATATATAGGCTTCAAAAGACAGTTCAAACTTCAGTTCAGTAAATAAAATTTTAAAAAATCCGAAATCGAAGTCACAGTTTAGGCAGCACAAATCTACGAGCTCTTATAGCAGATGGAAATCCAAGGAGATATATAAGCACAAAATCTTAACACAATAATCAGATAGTTACACAAATATAGACCAATGTACCTTCTTTACCTGATTGAGAAATTCTAGCAGAAGCATCACAGTTGTTCTGAAGATGATGTCCAACCGGTTCATCATGTAACTCTTCTTCAAGCCAAAATTTGCTGTTAACAAATGAATTACCCTGTGGGCTAGCCGAGTCCAACCCATTATGAGGAAGAAATGACCGCGGATGAGAACAATTAGCACGACCTTCTGATAGCACCTCAAAATTCTGCAGAGCATTACCAGCTTTGTAGTCTGAGAAATTTTTCGAAGTCCAAACTCGGTACTGTAGTATCTTGTCTGGAACTTCAGACTCCTGAGTCAGACTGAACTTTTGAAGCATGGACAGTAGTCGTTTGTGAAGCCATTTGGAATTGTTGTGTCCAAGACGTTTGCCTATCTAATTGGAGTTGTATGAGGTGTTAGCTATTAATGTCAAAGGAATGAAAGAAGCTGCCATCACACTTCAGATGATAATGGCAAATATCAATATGTGCATAAAGATGTGATCCCTATATATGAATCATCTATGGGAGTAAGGGGTATGAAAGGGGTCTTTTCTTATGGAGTTACTTTTTTTTTATCAGGAAGGATCCTGAGTGAGCAAGAATGATATTTCCTGTCCCCAGAAGCTGCTCTGTCTTGGCATAAAAGAAATATCCATCTTTCTAATTTCTAAACTAAACGATCAGTTTCTGAAACAGTCCATAACCAAGCAAAATATATGAAAATATTGATCTAAAAAAAAATCATTCGTAGAAAGTAGCCATAGTCAAGTATCAAAGATCAAAGTAGGTAGATAAGCAAAACTAGAAATGAAGCACAATAGCACTGCAACGATAATAATAAATATAAAGGCCTAGATCGATAATATCACAAAGTTGCAACAATCTAAGGTTCACAGAAGTACCTCAAGAAGTGTTATACCTTCCATCCCTTGGGCGTTGATCATATCATATATACAGTTATTTAATGGAAGTTCCACAACTTGATCAGTTGCCTGACCTTTTTTGACACCTTTGTAGTTTGAGGCAGTACTTTTTGGTTGAAACTCATTAGAATCAAATTTCTTCTTCAGACACAAACAAGGAACAACCTGAGAAAAGATTACAGAAAGCCTGAGCCACTGCAGATGGAATCAGAGTGTGGTTATAAGCTAGTTAGCTAATCTATTATATCCTTGTTTCCTAATTTTGTAGTAGCCCTGAAAGCATCTGTTGCCAAAGAAGGAAGCTCAAAAGGGTAGACGAGGCGAGTTAGAAACCGAGATGGTGCTTTTCTTTGTTCCTAGTGATGCTACTCTTAGTAATGAAATAAATGAATCAGAAAGCACCTTGAGTTAAAAAAAAAATGTCTTCAAAGTAACATCTGAACTAGGGTATGGAACCATGCTTATTAAACGTCAATCCAACGAAGAACCACACATTTCCAATAGCGGAACATTTCCAAGTTATAAAGTTCCAAAGGAAGCACAAGGAATTGCAAAATGAGTTCTAGAGAATAATACAAAATAGTATGGGTAAAATGCAAGACGGGAAGAAAGATTAACATCACCTTATCATCAACTGGGGCACTGCATTCTTCAACAAGTTCAGCATCTATTAGCTTATGCAATACCTGAGGAATAATCATCTCAATAACCACCCGTGCAGAGAAAAACCAGAAGTAGAGATCAATAAACTATATGCACTATGGGGGTGTTTTAGTTTGACAATGGCCAATGATCCATGTAAATCAAGTCAACTTGTTTGGTTTGAGGGATGGAACAGACTCCATCACTACCTCATCCCTCGTAAGCAAATGTTGGTTATAAAAATGAGGAAACTATGTCATCCACCAAAATAATGGGATAGTCCCAGTATCTATGATGGGGACATCCCCAATGGATTAGTTGGTTCCTCAAACCAAACTCCTTAGGTGATTTTAAGAAAACTTACATTTCTCCATGCTCTGTGACCATATGGCGTCTTGTAGTTGAGATCATTTTTTATGTCTTTCACACAAAGAGCCTATAGGGGAAATAATTGCACAAAAATGAATGGAGGACGTTAAGAGAAAATTAACACAGCTTCAAATGTGGAAAGGTGAGAACAACTGACCTTTCCACTAGCTTCTTCAAGTTTGTCACAGATGGCTTTCATTTCAGGAATATAATCATGAATAGATACATTATTCTTGGAGTTAACACCAGAATTCCCATCTTCTTGCAAACCATCTTCATTGCTTCCCAAATGTTTTTTCTTGGTAATCTCAATTCTTTGGTGCAAATTCAATTTTTTGGCATATCGGGAGAGATATAGAGAATTGGTACTGATACTCTGTTCACTATGTGAGGCATCTTCCCCCTCAACTGCATGGGCTTTCACCTTTATAATTGTTGATTGTCTAACTAATAATCGCTGTGACTCAAGATACTTTACAATATAATGAAATCTGTTTCCTCTTATGTCAAATTTCTTGCCTAGATCATTCTGGGTTGCACCAGAAGTCCTGTGAGAAAATAGGATGCATATTATTGCAAACAAAATTATCAAAGAAAAGGTATCTTCTTTGCCTATGTACATACACACAAAATGAGCAAATTATAAATTGGAAACAATATAAATATGCAAGAAAGGATAACTATTTTGTTGGATGATGCCGATTATGCGAATTTGTATATGAATAAAATAATTGACAGTGTAAATAAACTTGTATGTGGTGTTTACAACTCCAATTTCTCTGGTACTATATGTCCGTAGGTGCATAGACGTGGATTTGTCCTGTTAAACTTAAGAAACATAACCTCTCTAAAAAATTGCATAAGTGAGTCAATGTGGACCTGAATATTCAATGTGGGAAAGAACATGGCATGGCGACTTCGACCCAAGCAAAATCCATTTGACTAAGTGCACTATGCAGTCATCAGGTGCGCTGATAGGGCACACTTAAACTCCTCACCTGCCCTCCCTCTCCCACTCATCTCTTACAATCAGGGATTTTACCCCCTGACGCCTGATCTGACAAATGGGATACACGGCACAGATGCTTAGCTCATCTTGCCACCTAAATCTGGATTTGAACATTACAAACTTACACCGGGATTAAAAAAAAAATGTAGAAACCATCAGTTGAGAAGAGGCAACAAACGTAGTGGGATAACAAATGATGGTCATTGTTCAGAAAGGGTCTAATGTACAGAGGCCAAAAAAAAATATATTCAGTAAACTTATAAGGAAATCTCTAAAGTGGTATATTATTTAAATTTTGTAACAAAACAAAAGAAGTTAAATTGATAGCTCCACAGACGAAAAAAATCGATCCAACAAGTATTATATTTATAAGCCAACAAGTCACAAATAACCTGACTCCCGAGACGATTAATAAAACGAAAGGGATAGTCATATTTTCTCAAAAATCATGGAGCATCGCACCTGCTTGCCCCGACACACTCCAAAGTCGCCTTCTGGATGGCACTGAGCCCTGATTTGGCGAACCTCTGTTCATACATCCCGAGGAAGTTGTCCCTTGTGGCCGCACTTGCCAGCAGCCGCACGCCCCGACGCTCGGCCTCCTCCACGTCCTTCTCCGCCGGGTCGCCGGCTGCGACGGGTACCATATCCCCGTTCCCCTCCACAAGGCTGATGACGCGGAGCGCAACGAGGCGGGCCCACAGGGCGCTCTTCACGGCCGGGCCAAGCGGGAGGCCGGCGGCCTCGAGCGCGCCGCGGAGCGCTGGCCAGAGGTTCGAGACGGTGATACCAGTTGCGAGTCGGGAGCACACCTCCTCCAGCGCTGCCGAGACGAGCGCGTCCATGCCCGCGGCCGGAGTAGGGGTTGGGTACTTGTTTCCGAGGTTTAGGGGTTTAGGCATGGCTTTGATTCCGGCTGCATCCGACCGCGCGACAATGTCAGACTGCAGCGAACGGAATCTTATTCGATAAGGAGAGGCGGATGGAGGAGAAGCGGCCGCGCGGCGAGTTCACCGGTGACCGCGCGGGAGCGTAACGCCGCGGGCGGAGGAGAGGCGATGAAGGCGATCGCCGTTCCAGAGAGAGAGGTGGTGGATATGTTTTGGGCTCAAGAGTTCGGGCTTTGCGATACACGGCCCAAATTGGCCCAGCAGTGGCCATTCTGCTAAATCAAAACCTAGCGGGCGGAGAGAAACCCAAAACCCTTCGCCATTGCCGTCCGCCGCCCACGAAAATGGCCGCCGCCTCCCTCCTCCTCCGCCGCGGCCGCCGCACCCACGCCCTCCTCAGCCGCGCGCTCTCCACCACCGCTGGCGACGCCTCGCTCTCGGGTAAGGCTGCCAAGAATCGCCTCCGCGGGGAGCACGATCCGGACCGCGCCATCTCCATCATCGAGGCCATCGACACGGCCTCCCTCTCCGCCGGCTCCACACGCCACGCGCTCTCCCTCGCTGCACGCCGCCTCACCCGCTCCCGCCGCTCCGAGGACGCCGAGAAGCTCCTCTCCTCCCACCTCCCTGCGGCCACCACCGAGCCCCAACTTGCCGCTGTCCTCTGCGCCTACGCATCCGCCTCCCTCCCCGAGAAGGCCCTCTCTGCCTTCCGTTCAGCCGTTCCGTCCCTTCCCACACCAATCACGCCGCTCCCCTTCAACGCCCTCCTCTCCGCGTTCCTCCGATGCCGCAAACACAACCGCGTCCCACAACTTTTCGCCGAGCTCTCCAAGGAGTTCTCCATCACCCCCAACGCCACATCATACGCCATCCTGGTCAAGGCATACTGCATGATCCGGGATGATGCGAAGGCACAGCAAGTGTTGGATCAAATGCGTGAGCAAGGTATCTCGCCAACCTCCAGTATCTACACCTCATTGATTGATTCCAAGTATAAGCAGAAGAAGACCGAGGAAGCAGAACGGCTGTGGAAGGAGATGCTGGAGAGTGGATGTCAGCCCGATGTGGCCACCTATAATGTGAAGGCCACATACTACGGACTCCACGGGAAACTGGAAGAGATCCTTGAGGTGATGGCTGAGATGGAGGCGGCTGGAGTGAAGCCGGACACCATTACCTACAATTTCCTCATGACAAGCTATTGCAAGAATGGGAAGGTGGACGAAGCCAAGGTGCTGTTCCATTCACTAGGTGAGAAGGGGTGCCGTGGAAATGCTGCCACGTACAAGCATATGTTGGCCTCACTGTGTGCCCATGGAGACTTTGATGGTGGGTTGGGCATCTTCAAGGAAAGCTTGAAGAGGAACAAGATCCCAGATTTTCAGACAATGAAAGGGTTGGTTGTGGGACTGACAAAGGAAGGCAAGATGGATGACGCAAAACAGGTTATTTCTGAGGTTAAGAAGAAGTTCCCAGAAAGTTTGCTGTCTGGGTGGAAGAAGCTTGAGAAGGAGCTTGGGTTTGACTCAAATAGTGGCGACACTCCTCTCGCCGACGGTACGTCCAAAGAGCCTCTTGTTGAGGCGAAGTCTGAGATTGCAGAGGCACTTGAGGTGGAGCAGTCTGTTGTTAAGGAAACCGCTGAATCAAAAGAATCTTCTTCCGATGATGAAGCCCCTGGTCTTGAAGCATCCGCTGGTAAGGAAGTGCCGCAGGGTCCTGCTTAGTTGGATATTATCATCTTTGTTGAGCTTAATTTGGCTAGGAGGTTTGCCTTGTGCACATTCTCTACTTTGAAGAACTGTTGATGCTTCTCTGTAGAAGTAAACATTAGGATTTGGATGGACTCGTGAGCTGCTAACATGAACAATAAGTTAGTGGATGGGCCAACTTTTGGAATGAAAATATGGCTGTTAAGGTGTCCCTAATATACGATGTTGAAGTACCCTATATGCTTGTCTTATTTGATTATCACATTGTGTTTCGCCATTCCCTCATCACTGTGATTTGTGTATGATTACTTTAAAACCTTATGGTTGAAGAGTACTTACAAAACTGCTTCACTGCACAAGATTTACCATTTTCTGTTATCCTCATTTGAGCTTCATATCAAGAAGCAAAAGGCATTACCAGCTCATTTATCTGTGTGTATGTCATTTCATGGCGAGTAAGTGAAACTATTGAACATACGGAAACTTTGCACCAGATGGAAGATTGTGTTGAGTTTGTAACATTCTGCTTTAATGCCATGTTTCCGAAATGAGCTGGAAATTCCTTATAACCAGCTTATACAAGAAATTTTGGCATGAATCTTGGCTTCTGAAATACATTTTGTGTGTACCTTTTTTTTTTAAAATCTGGGACTGCATGAGTACAAGAACAACCAAATGGGAGTAATGGGGAACGTGATCAACGAACAATTATTTTATTAATAAAAATACATAAGGCAGTTTTTTGAGGAATGAGTAATCCTACTTCAGCATAGTTCTACTCAGATGGACCTGTTGAAGTCACAAACAAAATCAGCATCACAAGCCGACAAAAAGACAGCGGAAGCGCTACAATCACCACCTCGCCCAGACGAGGAAGCAGAGCGGTATCGTGGAGATATTCAGTCCGCCTGACAGTGGAACTCAGAGAAACACTTCTCAGGTGGCGGTCTTCCCGTGAAATGGTTATCAACAGAGAAGAAATTATGAGTTGATGAACTATCTCGGGACTTTGCGCGAGACTAAATTAATTGGAGCCATCTGATTAACCGATTATGAGATACTAGATACTCTCAATCGTAGCAGAGCACTAACAAAATTTCTTATTAATATAAGGTCAAGTCAAGTGTCCTGTATTTGGAATTACAAATATATAATCAACCAACTGTTACCATCTGAACCGAGGGAAAACAACACATGCAGTGAGACCAGGTTCTTGGCAGTTGAAGCATTGAGATCTTCACATATATCTCGGCATAATACAGTCTGGCATAATACTTCCATAAACACTCTAGTGGTATTACTTGAAGTCAAATTTCAAACGATCATAGAAGAGTTTAGGATAATTTCATCTCTCGAGAGGCAATTCAGAAACAAGGATCTCCTTAGTCCTTACTCCTATGGGATTTGAAATTTGATCTTCCAACTTGAAAGCGTATGAGATCAGATCAGGCACCTCAGCCAGTTTATGTTGGTTCATAAGAAGCACCATTTGGATTACTAATAACAAATACAGTCAACAACAAGAAAGCATATGATATGACTTAAGTGAATAATTTGAAACAGAGCTCGAGTAAATAACCAGATATCATCAACAGGCACTTCAGTAATGCAAAATCTACTTGGTTTTGGTCTTCTTCTAAATTAACTGTGCTCGAAACCATGGACGATGAAACTTCAGCAAGCATTGATATTTGCACCAGATGCATACAAGACAGGAAAGTATCAGAACATAACATGTTTAAATTTTCAGTTAGATATATAACGTCAGTAGAGTGCAATATAAATTGCAATTCAGAAAGTAACTTACAAATCTCGCACAATATCATGAAGTAAATAGCTACAGTGGTTGATGAAAGATGCATTGATGGTACTGTCAAGTTTAGGAAATATCGGGGATCCTAGATAACCAAATTTCACTTCACACATATTAGTTTGGTATCTCAATCTTGATTTACTTCCCAAAAATATGAGAATTTTATGAAATAAGTTGCCATACGCAAAGGTAAACCGCATATCTGAAGCAAACTTTTGAAAGCAGAACACTACCATCTATCAGTCTACTGCAACCAAGAAGAGGCATCCACGGAAGTACAATTTAGCATTCCCAGACCATCAACCTTGTACCAGAATGAACAAGACATGATTTGGCACATGACAAAAGAGCTGTATTAATACACCCAAAATCATCAGCAACAGACCTGCTAAATTTTCCAAGTTTATGCTAGTACTAATTTAGGCACTTTAGCATATAAGAATTGATAGTCAATGTACTACGAGTACCTCACAGCACAGCTCTGCAGAACAAGACAGATACAGGAACATACTTTTCGTGACATTGAACAAAGGTATTACTCATTGACATAACCATCCTTGCGCCCCTCAAACCCAGGGCGCATAAGCTTCTTCTCGCGCTTCTCTATCTTGCGCATCTTCTTCTGGTGTGCCCGCTCCCGGATGTTTTCTGTCCTCGTCTTCTGCTTCTCCTGCCTCTGCTTGTCCACGGTCTTCTGCCTGTCCTTCCACTGCGCAGCATGCTTCTGCTGCCGCTTTTGCTCTTTATTCAAGCTCTCCTTAATCAGCTTAGGGTCATCATGCACCTTCTCCCCAGCAGCCCGTCTTCTTGCTGTATCCCATGCAATCTTGTTTGCTTTCTCAGGATCCTTTTTGGCCTCCTGCATACGCTTTGCCTGCTCCAATTCCTTCTTCTTGTTCTTAATCCTCCTCTTCTTCCTACGCCTTGCTTCCTTAGGGTCAACAAATACATTCGCATACATGATATCTGGCTTCTCCTCGGCCTCCTTCTTTGCCTTCTTTCCATCCTTGCCTTCGTCATCTTCTGCACCATCAGCACGCTTCCGCTTCTTGCCTTCGTCCGTCCCCTTCTTAGCATTCTTCCCCTTCACCTTCTTGCCCTTCTCCTTCACGGGCTTGTTTAAGAACTCAGGCCTGGTGCACCTGTTCCCACGGAGCTCAGCAATGCGGCGGTGCAGTCGTTCCCGCAGCTCTTCGTAAGTCACAGACCGGTCCTCGGACACTACGGCCGCTGGCGCGACCTGCATCCCCTCCTCCTCATTCTCGCCATCTTCATCTTCCTCAATCTCGTCATCCTCTTCATCATCGGAGCTTGCCTCGTCCCCAGATTTCTCGCTCTCCCCTTCTGACTTATTCTCGTCTTCCTCTTCCTCTTCCTCTTCCTCCGCCGCTTGGTCGGCAACGGACTTCTTCAGGAGGTCGAGCGTGGAGGAGGGCGGCGCCAAGGGATCGAGGCGGGCGCGGCGAGCCGCCTTGATGTTGGCGCGGGACTGGGCCTTCATGGCCGCCTTCGCGGCCTTGGAGAGGCCCTGGTACCAGGGGCGGTCCTCGTCGTCGGCCTGGAGGTAGAAGCGCGGCGGAATGAGCTGCACGAGGGCATCGAAGAAAAGGGAGTGCCCATGGACGCCGCCACAGTTGGCCGCGGCCAAGAGGTCGGCGGGCATGGTGGCCGCGAAGGATTCGTGGGCGGCGGCGGCGGCGGCGGCGGCGGGCTTCCTGCCCATCGCGGTGAGGATTTGGGGGAGGGTTTCGGTGAGAGAACAGTTGGAGGGCGCGTTGGCGAAGGGTTTCGCTTATGACTTGGGCTAAGTGGGCTACACCGGTGGCAAATGCTCCTTCTGCTCTGGGCCTTTTGCCGTCGCGGGCTGTCGCCACCTAATTTGAGGATCCACTTGAACTGATACTGAATTAC
The DNA here is from genome assembly GCA_012490785.1 of Eragrostis nindensis. Taxonomy (NCBI): domain Eukaryota; kingdom Viridiplantae; phylum Streptophyta; class Magnoliopsida; order Poales; family Poaceae; genus Eragrostis; species Eragrostis nindensis. The sequence goes on from JAAXCT010000920.1 coordinate 108,275, forward strand.
AGAACGAATACCCATTACGAACATAATACCTTTTAAAAAAATATTCAATACTATGGATTACTGTATCTTCCACAAAAAGAAAGGAAAATGCATTCAATTATTGTTTGATTATCTCCCTATTTAGGTATGGTTAGGTTGATTTAAAATTCGGTAGATCTTCTTTCACTGTGCAAATATTTAATCTTTGTCCCTCGCAAAAAAAAAATCTTTGGATATCATTAAAGAACTCAACAAAATATTTTTCTAAAAGGAAGATATATATTTTTGGATGTTCTTAAAAATAAGAAATATGTATTCCAGTTTTAATGCTGGCTAAACAAAAAGATATGATTTTGGCCAATATTTAGAGAGCAATTAAGTGTACACTAATTAACATCATCGCCTACAAATAACCACACTCCTGAGAGCTGAAGCACTCTACACCCACATTCGAATGTTACAGTAAGTTTACAAATCAAAGATAAAACAGTGCTAGATCAACAGCAAACAGCCATGAAACTTATCCTCCTTGTCCTTCCACTCCTCGCCATCTCCTTCCTCGGCACTAATGCTAGGGGTTCCTCCCACCTAGCCGTCTACGATGTGGATGGCGTCCCGCTGAGCCCTAATTCTCAATACCATGTCCTCCCCGCAGACAACAGTACTGCCGGCGGCGGCCTCCGCGCCTTGCGTGGCGAGGTTGATAGGTGCCCGCTCTTCTTAGGCCAGGGACACAGTGAGAACACCAACGATCTCGTGGAGTTCAAGCCATCGGACAACTCGCGCACGGAGTACATCCATTTCTCAAGCGACATCACGATCAGCTTCAGCAACCTCGCCACGATCTGCATGCAATCGACGAGCTGGTTCGTTGCCAACCGCGCGCCGGTCGTGTCATCACCGTCGTCGTCGGGGCCGCGCCAGTATGTGGCCGTCGGGACCCCTATGGACCACGTCGACCCACCTTCAGCGAATGTTTTCCGCATCGAAAAGTATGGAAGAAGTGATGCTAATGAGTACAAGCTGGTGTCGACTACCAGCGATGGCCGATACAGAGATCTGGGCTTGTATGCCTCTTCCAAGGACCGGTCCTGGATGGCCGTAAGCGAGTCACCTTTGGTGGTGATGTTCAAGAGGGGAGAAGCAAAGGTACATGCGTAGACGGCGCCATTCCCCCGCATTGTGTCTGTGCCATTTATTTGTTCTCCACATACCTCTATAATATAATACTCCCTCCGTTTTTATTTATATGACGCAGTTGACTTTTTTGTTGAACTTTGACCAACAATATATAATTATGTAATTAGTTATTTAACATGGAATTGGTATCATTAGATCTATCATCAAAAGCACTTTAAGATTAACCTATATATTTAGCTATTTACACAAATATTTATAGATAATACGAATGGTCAAAGTAACGAAAAAAGTCAACTGCGTCATATAAATAAAAACGGAGGGAGTAATAATGTAAGAACCGTGCCGTTATCGTAGGTGAATGTTTGATTTTGAGCAAACCCATAAGTACTTATATTTTTGGACAGATGGAGTATATCTAAAATGGATTGCCAACCTAGCAATTCTCTTGATTTCTTTTCACACACACACACACAATTTCATTTTTATGAAACGTGTTGCATTTGTTCTCCTGGGCTTGTATGCGCCTTGCAAAGGACCACCAGCTGTGGTCATTCGTTAAAGAAGCGATAGGTGTCGACGGCGCCATTCCTAGAGCATGTCTGCATTCCTGTGTTCCAGCGAACCAATAAGTTAACTTGAGGCCCCTTTCGTGATGGCCCAGTCCTCCCTGGATCCCCGAGGATGGGCCGAGCTTTTACCGGCAATCACTTCTATCGATCTTCGCCCCTTTCTTGTCCCAAACTTCAGAGACAGAAACACTTCTGAATTCGGTACTCGTCGGGGCTCGTTGCGGCGGTTATCCTCGGCTCGCGGGCATCATCGTTGTGTAGGCAGGATGCGGCTATATCCGGCTAGCCGGCGGCGGTCGCGCGACACGAGAAGCTCAAGCTAGCAGCGGGTTAGGACGGAAGGTTCGGAGGACCTGACTGCTTTTCGGCGCTGCCTGGACCGTCTCTCGCATTCCTTCCAAATTCCAATCCAACGGAAGTCTCGCATTCCCGCGCATAAGTTAATGCATCAACCAGCAAAGCAAGTTGAAGCATGCCCAGCACGACGCACAAATTGGGCGGATCCATATCTTCCCCACAAATTGCACTTCATCCTGACGCCGGCAGGCAGCTGACCCCGGGCCGCGGACCGAGTAGATGAACCCCCATCAAATAATCTGTCGCCTTCGGCTGATCGCTTGCGTGAAAGCAACACAACTGCAGAGAATACAGGCGGGTCTCTGATCTGCTGCCACATCTGGACGAGCGGTCGTGACGTGCAGTACGTCGCGGTAGGTTCGGACAATATTCTCTGATATGCTCTCGTCCATGTTTATTCGTCCGTCAAACAGTACGGAGTAGTACAGCGTAATTTGATTGGAATACATAATTAAACGTTGCATTCTAGCTATGGGCACTTTAAGCTCACCCATCAGACCCGACTCAACCTGAAATGAGGAACATTTTTTCAGTCCTTTATATTTCCTCCTTGATCTTGCTCCAGCTCGCGTCTCCGTCGGAGAACTCAGAATAAATCGACGTCCATGGAATCCAATGCGAGGGAGATATGAGCTACTAAGCCAGAATCCAGCAGCGCGTGAGTCGGCAACCACCTCCCATATCTCCCTTTCGGGAATTGGGGGCTGTTCCTCCTTTCATGTGAGATCGTGATCAAGAACAGCGTAGCGGATGCAGGCACAGCACTAGGCTCCGGCCGGTGGGAGGATCATGGCGGCCCGCCGCTCACTGATCGCTTTCACATGCGAGGCTAGCTGTCGCGGATCGAGTTAATGATTCACGGAAACGGAATTTAAAAGGTCGTCCAGTACAGCCCCGCTAGGTGCGCGCCCGTCGATCATGGCAAGTTTCATCTGATGCTTCCGCGGTTCAGGGAAGTACTAGTACCATACTATACAGTACGTACGTCGACTTAAATACGCTGGCGGTACGTTGCTACGGAGCATACTAGAAGTTTTGGTGTTACATGTTATATTCATGTAATTCGCGAGTTTGCCACGCTGCTGGCAACGAGGGTTGTACGGCTAAAAAAATGTACTACAGAGATGTTGCACTACACGGCCGATCACGTCTACTGAAGTAAGATGTGTGCAAAGCCTTTGCCGGCCCGAGAAAAAACCCGGGAAATCCTTGCAGCAGAACTGCGCAAGTGGGAAGCATTCCGCAGTCGCGCCTTCTGAAAACGGTGGTCCCATGTAAAGCTCGTGGCTTGCGCGGCGTCGAAAGATGCGAAGATAATGCTACGAGATGATATAAATTAAATTTCGTCCGGCGTCTCAGGAAAATCGCCGTGCCTTGCCTTCGCCAGCCAGTGCGTTATTTCTCGACGCGACAGCGACAAGCTAAAAGGAATGATTGGGAGCGAGGGACTTTTTTTTTAAAATAATAGTATTTTAATGATTAATTGCAGATCTGGGGTCCGATTAGCAAAAATTGCAGAAATGGGTGCCTGTCGGTAACTGGATGACCGACAGGCATGGTATCGGTAACTGGATGACCGATAGGACCCTAATCGGTCATCCAGAGCCCGATTAGTGTTCGGCAGGTTGCCACGTAGGCTATCGGGTAGTCCAAGCAGGCCTGTCGGTCGTCCAGAAAGTGCCTGTCGGTCACCCAGCGCCCGATAGGTGCCTGTCGGTCGCCCAGCGCCCGATAGGTGCCTGTCGGTCTCCCGGTGACCGACAGGCCGCGGAATCTTATCCGCTGCCGCGCCGTCCCCTCTCTCTCTCCTCCATTCGAATCGTCCCGAGCGACGGCGAGAGAGAGAGAGAGGGCGACGGGCGAGGCGGGAGGAGGAGGAGGACCGGGAGGGGCGGGGAGGGAGAGGAGCTGGCTGTCGGTCGTCCGGTGACCGACAGCCCGCTCGCCCTCTCGGTGAGCGACGGCGAGAGAGAGAGAGGGCGACGGGCGAGGTGAGTTTGTCTTTTTTTTTTTTCTGATTTGTTTAGTTAGATTAACTATGTGGATTAGTAAATTAGTATTGATTAGTGGTTGCGTAGTATAGGGATTAGTAAATTATCTTTAGATTAGTTAAATAATATTAGTGTATGGATTAGTTAACGGTAGGGAAGTTAGTGTAAGTAGTAGAGTAGTATTTTTAGTGAAGTGTAATGGTAGGTAGTTAATAAATTATGAAATGCATAATTAAATTTGTAAAAAAAAGGATGCATTGTTATCTGTTAATGAGTGTTAAAATATTTATGTATATGGATAAATTAATTATGTAAAACATATAATGCCGATAGTAATTAATATATTTTTAGCAGGATGTCTGGTGTAGTGAGTTTCCGAGTTTTTTACGGAGAAGGTCAAATTGAGCATCGTGATTATGGGGTAGATTTGAGTAATTTCCAGTATGTGGATAGTTCTTTGAATGATCCGATAGAGATGCAACGGGGCGAAGTGTATGGCTGGTTACATAGTCTGTTGAATGTTGATCCTTCAGAATATCGGTTTGTAGTGAGAGCTATGATTCCTAGAAAGCATGGAGGCGCATGGAGATGGGAACTTGTAGAAGTGAGAAGCACTAAACATTGGAAGCAATTTGTGAGTATGGGATTGCAACGGCATTTTGCTCACTTGTTGCTGGTGCAATGTAATCGGGTAACCACCCACCATGAAGAGGTTGATGAGAATGTCGTCAATGTGGAGCAGGATGGTGTTGTTGGCCAAATTGTTGATGCGGAGCAGTATGTTAGTGGAGAGCCTATGGTTCACGCAACCAGTGAGGATGAGCCGCAAATAAATGTTAACACAGTAGAAGCAGATTCAGGGGAGGTCAATGAGGCAATTGTTGATGAAATGGATAGGGATGATGACGAGTATCGTACCTTCGTTGATGGAAAGGCCGGTCAGGGATGGGGCCTAGGATATGAAGAGCCGCAGGACTGGATCAATATGGAGAACTTAACAGTTAATGATGGACACAATTCATGTTGGCAGTATGATGCTGTAGAGGTTCGTCAAGGGCAAATGTTTCCTGATAAGATATCTTTTCAGCATGCCGTGAAGAGGTGGGCGTTCTCAGAGAAGAAGGAGTTCACGGTGGTCATTTCGAACCCGAGGACGTATGACGTCAAGTGCACGGCTCCTGATTGCACATGGAGGGTTCACGGATTCCTGCCTAAAGCTGAGACGTCATTTGTGGCGTCTATTGTGGTAGGCCATTCCTGTTCATTGGATAGGACTCTTCTTAAACACAAGAACATGACTACACAGTTTGTAGCTGAGTACATGTATCCGGAGATTGTGCAGAAGACCGGTATGTCCCCTTTTGCTATAATGCATGCAATTGAGAATCGACTTGGCTATGAGATAAGCTATGATATGGCATGGAGAGCGAAACAAAAGGCCCTGGAAAGAAGGTTCGGGACATACGAGGACTCGTACCACAACCTACCTGGTCTTCTTGAGCTTATGCAAGCTAGGAATATAGGAACCGTGGTTGGAGTGGACGAGTTTCAAAATACAAATGGGGATAGGGTCCTACGCCGAGCTTTTTGGTCATTTGGTTGTATGATACAAGCATTCATGCATTGCCGACCTGTTATTGCTGTGGACGGCACTTTCTTAACTGGTAAGTACAAGGGGCAGATCCTCACATCTATTGGAGTGGATGGGGAGAATCAGATTGTGCCAATTGCTTTTGCAATTGTGGAGAGTGAGAATACAGATAGTTGGTTGTGGTTTTTGAGGTGGTTGAAGCGAGCGGTTGTTATGCAGAGACCCAATGTCTGCATCTTACATGATCGCCATGCGGGATTATTGTCAGCAATTGAAACGCTGCAGACAGACTATAATGATCAAGAATTTTGGCCCGACCTGCATAGTCGATGGTGCATGAGGCATCTGGGGGCAAACTTCTACAGGCAGTTTAAGAGCAAGCGACTTATGGATATGTTTAAGAAGTTGTGCAAACAGAACCGAAGGAACAAATTTGACACATTATGGGGCGAGCTGGACAAGCTCACTGGCAACTACATGGATGATGTTAAAAAAAAACCTCCTATGCCACGTGATGAGGAGCCGAAGGGGTTAGATCCTTTGCCTAATGAATCGCAGGACAAAATTAGGCGCAGGAGGGGTGGACGAAGGGTGAACTGCTTCTCGGATTGGATAAAGGATGAGCCGATGGAGAAATGGGCATTGATTGCAGATACGGATGGATCACGCTATCACATTATGACCACAAATGGGGCAGAAGTTTATAATTGGGTATTGAAAGGGAGTCGGTGCTTGCCTTTAGTGGGGATTTTAGAGTGTATAACTCGTGGAATTCAAACATACCTGCAAGATCGCTATGCAAAAGCAGTTTTGCGTGTTGCCAACCCACAAGTGGTGTTTAGTGCTAAGATCACTGAGTACATCGAAGAAAAGAGTGCGAAGGGGCAGATGCACATGGTTACGAGAACAGGTAATAGGGAATTCGTCTTTGAAGTGTTGTTGCGGGGTAAGAGCGGACTTGGGATTGGTCGATCCGAAGTTACGATGGAGTGCAAATTGTGGCCACAATTGAACAAATGCGAGTGCAGTTGCAATAAGCCAAAGCTAATGCATTTGCCCTGCTCACATGTATTCACTGGATGTGCCAAGGCAAAGATTAATCCTCATCACTTTGTCTCACCGTACTACCTGAAGGAAGCTGTGATGGCTACATGGCAGGGCGAGCTACTGGGATGGCGGGCTGTGGCTGATTTCACAAAGCCACCAGAGGGTGAACGTATTTGGGTTCCAGATCCTGAAAAAAAAGTGATAGACAAGGGTCGCAGAAAGGTTAGGCGTATAAAGAATGATATGGATGAAGCGAATGTCAAGCGTCGTACAAAGGAGTGCTTGGTATGTGGTGGAGATCATTTAAGGAAAGATTGTAGCCGATACCCGGTGGAGAAGGGGCCCGACAACGTGGAGTTCAGGCGTGTTCCTATGCGGAAGCCAAGGAAGCAGAACCAAGAAGCTGGTCCATCGACTTAATTTCATCAAGTCTAATATATTGTGGTGTCCATGGACCATTGCTGCATTTAACATCAAGACAGCTTGTGCGAGATTGTTCTCCCTAAAAGGATCATCCCGGTGTTCACGCACTACACGCCAGATTGCTTCCAGTGCTCTTTCGATGTATTGTGGTGTCCATGGAAAACCTTCACTAGATGGTCCTGCCATGGACGGTGTTGTTGAAGAGTGGAAGAAGAGTGGAAGAAGAGTGGATCGCTGTGATGCAAGAGAGGGTGCTGTGAAAGAAACAGAAGGTAGAGGATAAGGTTTTGTAGGAGGGAGCAGGGGGAAAAAAACCATAGGGGCCTATCGGGTGGCCAATGGCCGACAGGTGCCTATCGGTCGGCCAATGACCGACTGGTCCTATCGGTCGGCCCATGACCGATAGACTCCTATCGGTCGGCCCGTGACCGATAGGTTCCTATCGGTCGGCCCATGACCGATAGGCCCCTATCGGTCGGCCCGTGACCGATAGGTTCCTATCGGTCGGCCCATGACCGATAGGCCCCTATCGGGGCTGGGTGTCGGTCCGATAGGACCTATCGGTATTTGGGTGACCGACAGGTTCCCGTCCCGCCGCCACGTCGGCTGCCACGCCGCCTATCGGTCATCCGGTGACCAATTGGTCATCAAGTTACCGATACCATGCCTGTCGGTCATCCAGTTACCGACAGGCACCCATTTCTACAATTTTTGCTAATCGGACCCCAGATCTGCAATTAATCATTAAAATACTATTATTTTAAAAAAAAAGTCGGGAGCGAGGTGGGGGGAAAATAATTAGAGATGCGCCATATGTATGGAGAAGAGATAAGCATTGCATAATGCTAATGCTAAAATGATATCGCTTTACGTAAGTCGTTATCCGTTTGCCGCGAGCCCAGATTTTTCTTGCTTTATTTGTAGCCAAGCGAGAACGCCGTCGCGCGAAAAAACATTTTATCTGCGTTGGCGTTGCAGATAGAATGAGCACTAGTAATTCGTGTCAGTTGTCATTAACGACTGAACGAGTGGGCCGTAGCCCGTAGTCCATACTGCGCCGCAGTCTCCGTCTCCGTAGCCCGCCGCGGAAGAACGATCTGGCACCGTACGATCTTCATCCCACGGCCAGAGATCCATCGCTGGAAGCGAGGCGGTCCCACGGCACAGCCCCTGCTGCTGCCCATAAATTGCGAACAGGAGCAGCACAGCGCATCAGCCAGCTTTTTTTAATTGTTTTCTTCTCCAGTTCCAGCTCTTCCCACCACTCCAAGGGACAGGCACCAACCCACGCACTGACGCACGCACGAGCGCCACGCCCAACCAGCAATGGCGCCGCAGCCGTGGGGAGGCGGCGGCGGTGAGGAGGAGGAGGGGGTGTCGGAGGGCTCCCCCGCGGTGGCGGGGCTGCGGCACCGCCACGCGGGGAAGGGCGCGGGCGAGGCCGCGGGCAGCGGCGGCGGCGCTGACGGCAATGGCGGCGAGCCGGCGTCGGTGGAGCGGGTGTTCGCGGACAAGGAGGTCCCGTCGTGGCGGGAGCAGCTGACGCTGCGGGCGCTCGTGGTCAGCGCGCTGCTGTCCGTCATGTTCAGCGTCATCGTCATGAAGCTCAACCTCACCACGGGGATCATCCCCTCGCTCAACGTCTCCGCGGGGCTGCTCGGCTTCTTCTTCGTCCGCATGTGGACCGCCGCCGTCGAGCGGATGGGCTTCCTCCGCCAGCCCTTCACGCGCCAGGAGAACACCGTCATCCAGACCTGCGTCGTCTCCGCCTACGGCATCGCCTTCAGCGGTAACTAACCAGCCTCTCCATCATCGAATTATTAACTTTCTTCTGCGACCACTGCTGTTACCTGTTTCATTGAAATCTGCTTCAAGTGTGCGAGGAGCCCGCAGAGATCGTGCTGTTGGGATTTCTCCTCGATCCCGTGCTCGCATTCGCACGGATCATCCACGGCTTGTTTGAATTTTGCTTCGAAAACGAGCGCGGTGGAGGAATCCAGTTGGTTCGTTCGTGACAGCCGCTTTCGGCTCGTTGCGAATCATTCGGGTTCTGGAACCTGACGCGGATAGGGAGAGTCACGGGGGAGCATAGCGTTTTGCTCTAGTTTGGTAGCCTGGAACATCATGGAATCGATTGTTCTTTTGCCCAGACGAAAATAATACCAACCAGTCGCTATCGATATCTTTCTCGAACGAAAACTAATGATTAGTAAGAAGAACGAGTGGCAAAGCACCTTTACAACTCGAAATCGTCTTCTTGGATTTGGACTTGCTGTTCAGCTTGCCACTGTTTGGTGGACTGCATGGACGCATGGTCATTATGTGATCCCACTGAGTACATGTTTGTATGGTAGGACCCTAGGAGTAGTTGTTTCGTCCACGCACCTGAGTGAAATTGTGAAGGCCCAGGTAGATGCAGTGACGAGTTTGCGCTGGTTCATTTGGTGAATAAACAATGTGTGGAATAGTCAACAATAGCTTTTTAAAATTTTGGCTCTGATAATTAGGTGACCAACTTTGGGTAAATTATTGCCGTTACTATTCAGGACAAGCTGAAATGGATGGGCTTGCTTAGGTTGACCCCTCGCCTTAAAATAGATGCATGGTGTACGGCTTTGCTTTCTTATTCTTCGCCAGACATGACACATACATGTGAAAGCATTGGTCGAGCATAAACAAGTATTATGGTCTGGATGCTTGCTTGAGAACCATGTTAATTGGTACGTTGATGCTCGCTCGACCATGTGATAGTCACTGAACTCACAGGCTTGGAAGTGATGACACTTTGGCTCACTGTTGAATTAACAAGGAATTGATACTCATGCATAAGTTGGTCTACCTGAAAATAAGAAGATAGTCTTATTAACAGGTTAATTTTGTATCTTTTTGCTCCTGCAAAACTGCTCTGCAATAAAGCTTCCAGGATGTTGATTGATGAACTGATTAGTGGTCATACTTTGAAGAAATCATTTAAGGCACGAGACAAATTGCGTGTTTTGCTACCTTTGTCCAAAGCAAATAACTAAAGAAAGTAAGAAACACATTATTTATTTATTTATTTATTTATTCATGAATGTGTGCCTTACTTAATTGAATTAGCAAGTATGCTGGAATGAAACAAAAAGTTCTCTTCATATAGACTTATCCATTTTGTTCCAATTGATCAGGTGGGTTCGGCAGTTACCTGTTCGGTATGAGTGAAAAAATAGCGATGCAAGCAACGGAGGCTAAAGATGCTAATAATATAAAGGATCCTCACCTTGGATGGATGATAGGGTTCCTATTCCTTGTCAGTTTCATTGGATTATTTGCCCTTGTGCCGCTAAGAAAAGTATGTTTGACTTCTTTTTCTCAGCTATGTTTTGACTGAGTTCTTGTAGGCAAGAAAATTTTGTTCTCATAAGCTTAATTGTTGTTTCAGATTATGATTGTTGACTACAAGCTGACCTATCCAAGCGGCACAGCCACCGCGTATCTCATCAATGGTTTTCATACACCTGAGGGTGCCAAGCTTGCAAAGTATATCTTACTGTTCTGCTTTCTTGTTATCAACACTTTCCACACATCTCTTCATGTAAATCAAGTTAACTGACAGGGATACTGATGTATTTCAGGAAACAAGTAAAGACGTTGGGAAAGTACTTTGTATTTAGCTTTTTCTGGGGCTTTTTTCAGTGGTTCTACACAGCAGGGGATGACTGCGGATTCAAAAACTTCCCAACATTAGGCCTTGAAGCTTATAACAACAGGTTAGAATAATGGCACCATCTTGGATAACAACCAACAGATACTATATAATATGTCTGATATTTGAGACCGCGACAGCTTGCGATCGCACTTGTGTTTTCTCTTATTATGGTGCAAAAGGAAAACGATGGTTATTTGTGTCTAGCATCTGAAATTTGCATTTGGCTAAGAATTAGTCGAGATGATATCCCGTACTGAACTTTGCTCATCATCTTCCAGGTTCTTCTTTGACTTCTCTCCTACATATGTTGGAGTTGGTATGATCTGCCCATACATTGTGAATGTGTCTGTTCTGCTTGGCGGTATCCTCTCTTGGGGTGTCATGTGGCCTCTCATTGCCAAGAAGAGCGGGAGTTGGTACTCTGCTACTCTCCCAGACACAAGTCTTCATGGTCTTCAGGCTTACAGGGTATAAACCTTAGTTATTTCTGGTTCACTTTTGTCAAGGCTATATCCTTCATCGTTGCGTTTCTTGAATAGAAATATGAAATTTGTGAGCAAGAATTTGACTGCTAGTCCCTTACTATTGCAGGTTTTTATATCCATTGCTTTGATTCTTGGTGACGGTTTGTACAACTTCATCAAGGTGCTTATCCGCACAATTGCTGGCTTCATATCGATGGCTCAGCAAAATTCGAAAAGTGCGCTTCCTGTTTCAGACAATGGCAGCACCATGCCAACCTCTGAAGCGGTATCCTTTGATGATGAACGTCGCACTGAAGTCTTCCTTAAGGATCAGATTCCCAAGTCAGTTGCGTATGGAGGCTATGTCATAGTTGCCGCTGTATCAATTGGCACCCTTCCTCAGATCTTCCCGCAGCTCAGGTGGTACTACATTTTGGTTGCCTATGTGGTAGCACCCCTACTGGCCTTCTGCAATGCCTACGGAAGTGGCCTCACTGATTGGTCTCTGGCCTCCACCTACGGCAAACTCGCCATCTTTGTCTTCGGTGCATGGGCAGGCCTAGCTCACGGCGGTGTGCTTGTCGGACTCGCAGCGTGTGGTGTCATGATGAGCATTGTGTCCACTGCTTCTGACCTGATGCAAGACTTCAAGACGGGGTACCTGACTCTAGCATCACCAAGATCTATGTTCATCAGCCAGGTGATCGGGACCGGGATGGGCTGCGTCATTGCTCCCTGCGTGTTCTGGCTGTTCTACAAGGCCTTCGGCGACATCGGCGAGAGCGGCACCGAGTACCCGGCGCCCTACGCCATTGTCTACCGCAACATGGCCATCCTGGGTGTCGATGGCTTCCAATCGCTGCCGAAGAACTGCTTGACCCTCTGCTATATCTTCTTCGCCGCGGCGATCCTCATCAACCTGATAAGGGACTTGACGCCGCACAAGGTCTCGAGGTTCATCCCGCTCCCCATGGCCATGGCAATACCTTTCTACATCGGAACCTACTTCGCGATCGACATGTTCCTCGGCAGTGTAATCCTCTTCGTGTGGGAGAGGATCAACAAGGCTAAGGCAGACGCCTTTGGACCTGCGGTTGCGTCGGGACTGATATGCGGGGACGGGATCTGGACCCTACCGCAGTCTATTCTGGCTCTTGCCAAGGTGCAGCCCCCGATTTGTATGAAGTTTTTGTCAAGAGCGACCAATGCCAAGGTGGACAGCTTCCTAAAAGGCTAAGTATCATTGGTACCTCGTGGTCCTACGGAGAACACTACGGCTAGTAGTACGGCTCATCCTGTAATTATCGGCGAAGAAATGTATTCTTGTCGTGGGAGGAAACTCACCGAATATGTTTAATGTAGGAAAGAAAGTTCAACAAAATGATCATAGGTGCTTCATGTATCTGTCGATCGAAATGTACTAGTTCGGAAAACGTGTTACGCTCATCACTAAGACGCATAGGAGCGGATCAAGGATCCATGTCAAACCTTCGCAAAAAAAAAAAAAAGGATCCATGTCAAAAGGAAGTTGAAAATAAGTTGAACCTTTTTTCGACTTCCTTTTTTCTGAACGATTACAGTTTGATGAAAAAAGTAGGAATTTTGCACGAAAAGGAATGTGCCACAAATAGTTGGAATTTCCATGCACCTCTTTACTTGTGGAATTTCTTTTTTTTTTCCTACTGGGATTTTTCAAGGAAATTGCATGAAAAAAGTTGGAATTTTGCAATAAAAAAAAGAAACATAGGACGGATCAACAGCAAGAATAGATGTGGGCGGGGTAGGCGGCAGTGACGAGGAACCAGAGTGGTTAGCAAATTGTGGGGAGGAGGTGGCGGGGGCGGTATTGGCTAGTGCGGCGAGGTGGTTGGAAGGCGGGCCATGAGTCGGAGGTGAGGGAGGAGGCAATGGTGAACCAGAGGCGTTGGAGAAGAGAAGGCATGGGGAAGAAGACGACCTACCGAAAATGGAAAAGGAGCGGCTAATGTGGGATTGTTTAGAGAAAACGAAATACTGAGTGATCTTGTTGAAAACTTGTGCGTGCTAATTAGTAGGTTGGCCAATTAAGCTGGTTCGATTAGTGAACGCTGTGGTGATAATGCGAGTATTAGGTAGCAACTCTAAATGGCTTATAAATATAAACTTGCGCGTTGTAATAACACGCACATGCACCACTCCGTACGGTGCATTGGAGGGGGCAAACCAGGTTTTTGCAACAAAACATAATTCAAACTCAAGATGACTTCTTGGAAGGTTTTTTCAATTTTCCCTTTATAGATAAATTCATACTTTTGCAGCTGTTCGACGAAGTGATCGAATGGTAAGCGGTTACGCCGTCCACCATCATCCCTTTTCGGCCTTTCTAACAAACAAAAAACAATAACCATCTCCTCCGTCCAAACACCTGCTGGGACCATCCCGTGGATGAATTCGTCTCATCAGACATTTGTCCTCAAGCCAAAACACATCCCTAATGCCAAAGTATGATGTACCGCGATTCAACAGTTGAAAGATTACTCCATGGGCACAAAACATAATACTGGCGTTCACATAGGATTCGTGCAAGGTAAGGAGTAGCAAACATAACAGATGTCCTGCTTGGGGCAGATCTAGCCGACTCAAACTACTACATAAGGGAACAGTGCTTAGCTACACAACTTAACAAAGCTGTTAAGTTGATTCCCTAACGATTATCTGCAAGATAAACGAGGCAATCCTGCAGAGAGCCTACTTTTGCTCAAATAGCACCATGGTCAACCATTCAGGACAGATCTGAAATGGTTGTCATCGATAGTGTGGTAAATATCGCCATCGTCAACATGTTTTTGGAGGAACTTCCTGTAAAAGCAAGGTATTTTTGTTTGTAGCGTATCGATCCATGATATATTTCAGAGCGTGGAAGAAGGCCAGAAAATACCTGACGATTTCCTCTGGTAGATTAACACGCTTTAGGACATACTCCAATGTCACTCCGTGCTCCAAGTGTCTGTAGATGCGGACATCAGTCTATTTCCGAACCAAATAGGTTCTAATCATTTGTTACATACAGAAATGCAAAACATGCATTTGCATAAGCAGCATACAGATATTTTTAGTCCTAGAGCATATTTGCAAAATCAACTAAATAGAAGAAACATAAAAATGTCACAGCGAACTATACTAGCAGACCTCTTAGTAACCAATAGAGCATAAAAATCATTCATCAAAATGACAAGTCAACTTTCCTGAACAAATACATTAATTCTCCCAACAACATTTCTGGTATTTCTAGGGTCTGCGCCCGGCGCTAACCTCACCAGGACAGCAACATATTGGTGGGCAGAAATAGCTAGAATTTATACTTACATAATAGCTGGGTCATTAAGAACATTCATAATCAAGCTGGAAGGATCATTTCCAACAGTACTTCCTGATACAGGTGTCTGAGCAAACAAGGAAGAAAACATTAGATAAAACTGACAGATATTATTAATTTGAGATACAGTTCCAAAAGGCACCTGGTTATTAGGGCGGAATTGGTTACCCTGGTTAGGATTTCCTATATTCGCATTTACTTGGGACTGCAACAAAGACATCCATGAAAGATTAACTTAATGAAAAAATAAATCAACCCGAAGAAACATAAAATCAACTCAAAGAACTGGAGATGGTAAAACATTAGAACCCCAGAGAAAAAGGGATTAGGGATTTTGGTACCTTTGGCCTGGTGAGTTGTAAATGAACATGAATGCAGTGCAGAAAGTGATGTGTTACATCATTGAAGTCTGTCACACGCCTGACAAGAAATTATAAACAATAAGATTGCAAAATATGGGTGGCTAACACATCTGAAACAAGTTCTCGGTTCAGGTCTGCCTCTCCCAAAAACAAGACGATAAGAAACCCTAATTTATCCATTGAATTTGTTTGGATTTATTGTTTGTTGGGGATCGGTGTTTACGATAATAACGACACCCCCTTTCTGCCTTTGGTTTTTTGGCTGCAGGTAGCCTAGCTGCCGACATTAAGGGATTCGCCGACGAAGTGGCGGCAACCCTGGGTGCCGCCGTTACGGGTCGCCGACATTGTTCAACAAGACCCGACCGCTGGCGATGAATTGGCGGCGACTAGGAATGGCGTCCTCAAATGGCGGCAGTCCATGAAGGAGATGAAGTTCGGCACGACAACGTCCAAGGATCGGGCCGGCGAATGACGTCACCTAGCTAGGGTTTCCGTCATTGAAACGGAAATGCCGTTTGTACCCTTGTGACCATGTTGTACAGAATATTCCACGAATATAGTGGGTGGCCAAGGGTAATCTGGTCATGCCGAAATAACCCTTGGCCTCCCCTATAAATACCCGCCCCCGGGCTCCGTGGGACGGGACGGAAGAGGAGAGATGACACCCCTGTAATGAAATGCTGTCCCGTTGTCTCTTGAATGTCTTTTGATTGTCTGTGTCGGGATTCTTTGTTGTCGCGATGAAGAATTCCCAACATTGGCGCCCACCGTTTGTGTTGCTCGAAAATACCACCCGTGATGCCACAGGAAGAAAAAAGCACCTAGTCCAAAAACCACCATCAGCTCCCACCCGCCGGATTTAGAGGAAGAAATTCTCCCTCCTAACCCGGCATTCTCGGAAGAAGAAATTCGTTGGGCATTCATTCAAGCAAGGCAAATGGCCGACGAGGCCAACCGAATTTCCGGCGCGGCGCAAGCAAGCTTGGCCGCCGGAATTCGGCCATCTGATGAGGTTATCGCCGCTAAAAGCACCATCGACTTCACTCTCGATGAAGAAGCAGAGAAGTCGAAGCAGGTAAAAGCCGGCAAGCAATGGGCGGAACCACCGTCGACAGTCAACGCTGAAGAAAGT
Source organism: Eragrostis nindensis (assembly GCA_012490785.1). Lineage (NCBI taxonomy): Eukaryota > Viridiplantae > Streptophyta > Magnoliopsida > Poales > Poaceae > Eragrostis > Eragrostis nindensis. The sequence continues at coordinate 124,376 of JAAXCT010000920.1, forward strand.
GATCCAGAGGAAGATGAAGTTGACAAGCAATTGCGTCAGCTCTCCAACTTGCAACAACTTGGAAAAAGACTTAAGTTAACAAAGGAGAAGATAATCTCCGAAGAGAGGGCCAGAGAGAAGGAAAGGCTCCGGCTGCAAATTGAACAAGCAAAGGCGGCAGTCGCCAAACTCCAAAAAGAGCTCGATGAAATGACAAGCGCCACGGGGCAAAATAGCGAAGCAAAGAGAGAGCAATACCGGGTGATTCCCGACTTTGAAGCAAACAACAATGGCGAAGACCATCATAGGCCTCGGAATGAATACCGCAAATTTGCACCTTTTGTCAGTAAATTCGACAAGAACTCTCCCTTGTCAGAAGGCCTCCAGTTGACCCCATGGCCAGCAAAATACAAGCCTATCTCTTTATCAAAGTACAATGGCTCAACCGACCCAAGGCAATTTTTGATGTCATTTGAAGCTGCTGTAGCGTCTGCTGGAGGAGATGATACTGTATTGGCCAAGACCTTTGTCACCGCAATTGAGCATCAAGCTCTCGAGTGGTACTCAAGGCTGAAGCCCGGATCAATATATTCATGGGAGAACCTAAGGGACAAATTGACGACAAATTTTCAAGGGTTTCATAGAACATCCATATCTGCAGATGAACTCAGAGCATGTGTTCAGCAAGAAAAAGAGCCCCTGCAAGACTATTTCCAGAGATTTGTCAAGCTAAAAGCCCGAACTGATGATATGCCAGACCAAATTGTCATTGATGCCGCAATTGGGGGGTTGCGAGCCGGCCCTTGTGCCACTCATTTTTCCATGCACCGCCCTTCAACACTCGAAGAGTTCTTCTCAACGGTCGACCAGTTCTGTAGAGCCGACAATGACCATAGAAGAAGATTAGAGCAGCAGAGCGCGCTGCGCCAGGCGAAGAAAAACCAATCGAGCCAGAGGCAGCAGGATTGGAATTCGTCTAGGAGAGGTGGCAACAACAATCAAAGCCAGAACTCCAACCTAATCAATCATATTGACAACCAAGAAGAAAAAGCCGACACAAGCAGCTCTGCCGGCAATTTTCAGCACAGAGGAGGAAGAAACAATCGCTCTCGAGGAAGGGGTCGCGGCAATTCGCACAACTCGCGAAACCAAGAGCCAAAAAAGCCATACTGTCTGTTTCACGGACTTGACAAGGGTCACACCTCCAAGGAGTGCCCAGAAACAAAGGATGCCATGGAAAGAATGAAAGCCAAAGAGCAAAGAAGCGAAACACAGAGAAGCGTCAATCACACGTCTGCCGCCAATTCTTGGAACAACTCACCTTTCGGTGCTTCTTACCCATTCCAATACTTCCAGAATTCTTACAACCCCCATCACCACTTCCAAAGCCCATACCAACTACATCCACCACACTCGCCGCAAATACAGCATCTGGCGACTTCCCAAACAAGTTCACACATGCCCCAGCCGCAAATTCCTAGAATCACTGCCTCGGAGGAGCCGCCTTTACCTCCACCGCCGCCATTTCCAAAACAGTCAAACCAAAACAATTCCTCTCAGAGCCTTCCCACTTATGGAGTCATCCTACCAATCACGGGGGGATCTTCATCTGAGTTTGAAAGTAAGAAGCAAAAGAAAAATTACTTCCGAGCCGTCAATGCGGTGTGTAACGGTCCCGTGGTGAAATCGCGGTGGTCGCATGTCCCAATCATGTTCACTGAAGCCGATCTAAACCTCCGCTGCTACCCTCATACAGATGCCATGGTCATCCAGGCAAACACTTATGGTTGGTCAATCACCAAAATACTTGTTGACAATGGAAGTTCGGCAGACATCCTCTTCAAGAGAACATTTGACCAGCTAAACCTTGATTCATCTTTACTTCAGCCTTCTGAGTATCCCTTGTATGGTTTTGGCGGCAGAGAAGTCCGTGCCCTCGGCAAAATAAGCCTACCAGTATCCTTTGGTACTCTTGACAATGCAAGAACTGAGCACATCACTTTTGACGTGGTCGATATGCCCTATCCATACAATGCAATCTTCGGACGAGGAGTCCTCAATGCATTTGAAGCAGTTTTGCACAGTTCTTATCTCTGTATGAAAATACCGGCACACAAGGAGGTCATCTCAGTTTTTGGTGATCAGCAAGAAGCCAGAAATATTGAAAGGGCGGCAGCCCCCGGCCAGAAGAATGTTCACTTTTTGTATGCTCACCCGAATGTGCACGTCTTGTACCCGGCAGGAAAAAAGCCAGGGAAAGAAGTCCTCCAGTTGGAAAAAGAAATGGACAAGGAAGAACCAGCAATTGCGGCTAACGAGGAAACAAAGAGAGTTCCATTGGACAAGCAGGTCTTAGGACAGGAAGTGATAATTGCGGCAGGTATGACGAAGGACATGGAGAAAGCTTTCGTCCAGTTCCTTCGCAAAAACAAGGATGTTTTTGCCTGGTCTGCAAGTGACCTAAAAGGCGTCAGCCGAGACATCATAGAGCACAAGTTGCGAATCGATAAAAACATCAGACCAAAGAAGCAGAAACTCCGAAAAATGTCTGACGACCGGGTCGAAGCAGTCAAGGCTGAGGTACAGAGGTTGCTTGATGCAAATGTTATCAGGGAGGTGAAATATCCAACCTGGTTGGCTAACACTGTACCAGTAAAGAAAAAGAACGGAAAGTGGCGGATGTGCATTGATTTCACTGATCTCAACAAAGCCTGCCCCAAAGATGATTTTCCATTGCCCAGAATTGACAAAATTGTCGACGCAGCGGCGTGCTCAGAACTTCTATCACTGCTGGATTGTTTTTCCGGGTATCACCAAATCTTCATGTACAAAGATGATGAAGAGAAAACAAGTTTTATCACTCCTTTCGGAACTTATTGTTTTGTCAGAATGCCGGAAGGTCTAAAAAATGCGGGACCGACTTTCTGCAGAATGACATCTATCGCCTTTGAGAATCAGTTAGGCAAGAATCTGTCAGCCTATGTCGACGACATAGTAGTAAAAAGCGGCAAGAAAGAAGACCATACTTCTGACTTGGCCGAAACATTTGCAAACCTCAGGAAGGCAAACCTTAAGCTCAACCCCGAAAAATGTGTCTTTGGAATTCGCAAGGGAAGGGTTTTGGGATGCCTTGTGTCAATCAAAGGCATTGAAGCCAATCCTGACAAGATAAGTGCACTTATCAATATGCGAGAGCCACAATGCCTCAAAGATGTGCAGAAGCTCACCGGTAGAATTGCGGCACTTAACAGGTTTATTTCCAGATCAGCCGAAAGAAGCCTTCCTTTCTTCAAAGTTCTCAGAAACGCAAGCAACTTTCAATGGGGCCAAGAGCAGAAGAAAGCATTCGCAGAATTGAAAGAGTATCTCAAGGAAATGACCGCATTTGCGAGTCCCAAACAAAATGAAACTCTGCTAATGTATGTATCAGCATCGCACTCAGCAGTTTGTGCCGCACTTGTGCAAGAACAGCAAATTGAGAAGAAGGGCAAAGTGATGAAAGTTCAAGTGCCGGTATATTATGTATCTGAAGCTCTCTCAGGATCAAAAAGATTCTATTCCGAGCTAGAAAAGATAGCCTATGCAGTCTTAATGGCATCAAGAAAATTACGACATTACTTTGAAGCTCACACCATTCGAGTGCTGACAAATCAACCACTGAATGACATGTTCAGAAATAGAGAAGCATCTGGAAGAATCACCAAATGGGCTTCGGAATTATCAGAACACGTTGTTGACTTCGAGTCAAGAAGTGCCGCAAATTCTCAGGTGTTGGTGGATTTTATCGCAGATTGGACTGAGCCTTCATCGTACACCGAGGGTCCAGTCTTCGAAGTCCCATGGGAGATCCATTGCGATGGCGCGTGGTGCCATCTCGGTGCTGGAGCTGCCGCAATTTTAACCTCACCATCTGGTATCAAATTGCGGTACGCAATTAGATTGCAGTTCAATCATGACACTGACAAGTGCACAAACAATGTGGCAGAGTATGAGGGCCTTTTGCTAGCCATAAGAAAGCTAAGAGCATTAGGTGTGAAAAACTTCGTCATCAAGACAGACTCTCAGGTCATTGCCGGGCATGTTGATAAAACCTATAAAGCCAGAGATGAACTATTGGCCAGATATCTGGAACATGTACGGGGAGTGGAAAAATACTTCAAGGGTTTCACTTGTCAATATATTGACAGAAACCAGAATAGCGAAGCAGATCAGCTAGCAAAAGCGGCAGCTAGAAAAGATCCTTTACCACCTGACGTCTTTTTTGAAACACTGAGCTCGCCCTCCATAAAAGCGGCAGAGAAAGAACCCAAGATGATACATGCCATCTCAAGCGAAGATTGGCGCGCCCCCATCATGGCGTATCTCCGAGATTTTTATGAGCCAGAGTCAGAATTAGAAGCCAAGCGCATGAAACAAAGAGCAAGAAACTACGCCTTTGTCGATGAGTTCCTTTACAAATTCGGCACATCCACTCCATTCTTGAGATGCATTGATCAAGAAGAAGGGAAAAAGCTCCTCAGCGAGATCCACGAGGGAATCTGCGGCTCTCACATATCCAGCAGAGCTTTAGTCGGCAAAGCCTTTCGGCAAGGTTTTTATTGGCCCTCCGCACTTCAGGACGCCCAGCACCTTGTAAAAACATGCGAAGCATGTCAGAAATTCTCAAGGAAAATCAACAACCCAGCTCAGCTCACTCAGCTCATCCAGCCAGTGTGGCCACTTCAGCGATGGGGAATTGATCAATATCACTGGCCCAGCAATCAAGAAATTTTTCTGGCAAAACATAGTATGTAGATTCGGTGTACCTGCCGAAATTACGGTGGACAATGGAAAACAGTTTGACAACCAAGAGTTCCGCGAGTTCTGTCACTCCATAGGCACAAAAGTGAATTTTGCATCTGTTTATCATCCAGAGTCAAATGGCGCCGTCGAGAACGCCAACAAGCAAATCTTCGAAGGCATCAAGAAATGCCTAGAAGGCCAGAAAAAAGGAAAATGGATGGATGAGCTGCACAAAGTGATCTGGTCGCATAACACTACAGTTTCAAGAACCACCAAGTTCACGCCTTTCAGGCTCTTGTACGGCGAAGAAGCAATGTCTCCCGAAGAGATAAAACACCGCAGCATGAGGGCAACTCTCGGGCGAAATTGCCACGAGTTCGACGCCGTTTCAAAGGACATGTCGGAATTAGACAAAGACCAAGCCATCCTTAACTTGGAGAGGTATCAGGAAGAAACAAGAAAATGGCGGGACGCCAGAGTAGCGCCAAGAGCATTTAAAGCCGGCGACCTTGTCCTCCTGCGGAGCCCAAAAACAGAAAACACTGGAAAACTCAACGCCAAGTGGCAGGGCCCTTTTATTGTCGTCAGGAGCAATCGCTCTGGATCATATCACTTAGCAGACAATGAAGGCAACGAGCTCCCGCATGCCTGGAATGTGGACAACCTCAAGAGGTACTTCACCTAAAATGTAAGGACTAATGGCGACGCGCAGTTATAAAACTTAAGTCGGCACCTAAGTTGTAATTTTTCTTTCTTAGCCTTCAAGGCCCATACTCTTTTCCTCACAGGGGAACCCCATATCGGGGGTGAGGTTTTTAACGAGGTGGGACCTTTGTAACCCTTGCAGTTCAATATAATGCTATCTTCCCCAAAAACATTCTCCATTCGTTAAAATAGTCGATGCTATATTTGCAAAAATATCGCCACATCGACGCAGGAGGATTTGACTCCTGGGACAAAGCCACTCGAAAGGAAGCAAAAAATTTCGGTTCCTTTCTCCCAGGCTTCCTTCTCTATAAAGCACTTTGAGAAAAAAATGCCCCAAGGGGCTACACCGTCAATCTTTCTCACGAAATTGAGAAATGACGGCATCAGAGAAAAAAGCGCCTCAAGGGGCCATCTCTTCAATCTTTCTCATAAAATTGAGAAAGTGCGGAACGTTAACGGCCCAAGGGCTCAGTTATCCATTTCCTTAAAGGAAATTGACTTCAACCCCCAAGGGGCTTCGGACTAAATCCGACACATCAAAAATAGATCATTAAGATCGAAGTCTTAAGGGACTCAATACTAACACCCATCCAAGGACGGGACTCAAAACCATGGAGGTAGCATAATTGCAAAAGCAAAGCCTAACGGCCAAAAGGCAACGTATTCTCAAGTGCCGCTCTTTCTGCAAGAATAGCGACAAATGTTCAATATCCGACAAATTTCGGAGAGAACCTAACAATTGCGGCAGATCACGCACCATTCGCAAATTCAACGCGCTCCTCATCCCTCGATTGCTAGGGGGAGGGGGGTGACGTTCGTTTCGCTCAAACAATCGAGTCACGACGAGCGCCGCAAAATAAACAAAAAGCGAAGATGCTTTTAACGGCAACCAAGGACCCATAACGTCAAACGACGTCTTCTAAGCCAAATTAACGGCAACCACGAAACATCTGACGGGCGCAAGAGCCAACAAACAACAGAGGCACCTGATGCGCGCTCCGCAATTTGTCAAAAAAAAAACGCGACACGATCTGTGGCCTTCCGCAATTTGCGTAAATTCACGTCGTATGAACCGTGCGTCGCAGTTTCGGCACGGCCTCCGTCCCTCGATCGCCAGGGGGGGTGACGTTCGTTTAATTCCGATGACCGAGTAACGGCAAGCGCTTTCCACCAAACAAAAAAGTGGAAGAGGATTCAACTTGTAAAAATTGACAAGGACTTATCGCTGAAACATCTTTCGCGAATCAAAAAACACGCCGTATTACTCGGGCGTACTTCGTCAAAAAGTCGACACCCCAGCTACAAATCAAAGTCAACTTCTACTACAAATCCGGGACCGTTTTCAGGGCCTGCTCTATCGTAAACACACCTAAAACGATCCAAGTAAGGATCAAAACTAATGTCTTCAACGCTTTCGGTTTTCACGACCGCTACGGAAGAAGAATGCCGGCGGTGAAAACATCGAGTTAAGCACTCCCGCCCTTGAAAGTACTGAGCCATCATTTCCCTCCAGAAACGCCCGAAATCATCACGCGGATATCGCGAAACATAACACAAGTGCGCTTCGCCAGAAACGCGTAAGCCGTCACGCTCATACTTCAAAGGCGCAATGTTCAGCGCGCCGCGAAAACAATCCTGCGCACAAAGCGTACCAGAACGTATATTATTACAGACCAAGTTTTAAACACTCTCTCACGCCTAAGAGTCTAAACCTCTTCAATTGTCGGAGCAGCAGCAGAAGCTGTGGCAGTGGCAGCACCAGGAACGGCGGCACCCGTCGTGCTTTCCGGTTCGGCCGCCGCAGAAGACGCAGCAGCCGCGGTAGCCGTGGCGAGTGCAGGAGCTTCAATCGCGTCAGGTTCACTAGATTTAGCGGCAGCCTTTTCAGCTCCCGCAACAACTTCGACGCGGGCAACCTTCGTCGGCGGCGTCTCACTTGCAGGAGTAGCCGCTCGCTTCTTTGAGCTCTCCGCCGCAGTTTCGGCGCCAGCCGCCGCCTTCATCTAAAGCAAACAAAAGTTTAGCAAATCATTTTTCACAAGACAAAGTCCCCGATGAAACAAAAGTATGCTTTACCTCCTCGAGCTTGCTCTTCGCATATCGGCGGCAAGCTTCCATTCCGTGCGCCCCCCAATACCTTTTTGCGAAGCGTTTCACAACCAAACGAACGCTTTTGCTTTCGCTTGCCGCGTTGGCTTCATCAAAATTAGAATCTGGGTAGGTAGTGCGCGCCAAAGCACTGAAGTGCTTGCACTCCAGCTTCTCAAGTAGGTCCAGAAGCGCAGAGCACGCCGTGCGAGCCGCAAATTGACCAAACCGCTCAAAGGCCTCAGGAAGGTCGCCAAACTCCCCTTTCAGGAAATTGAAATACACTTCCGGTGTTAGCGAACCTGACGTGGCAGGAAGAGGATTAGGCTCACCGCCAATTGTAGCTAGGGCAGCTCCGAAAGAAGCGTGTGCACTGCTAGCGCCGCTGGAAAAACTGCGAGCAAATTTGCGAGCGGTTTCCTTGGCACTCTTGGCAGTCGCCTCCGCCGCAGTAAGCTTCCCACCCGCATTTTTCAGTTCTTGCTTCAAGCGGGCAATCTCATCATCGTTGCTCTGAATAACATCCTGGAGCACTGCCAACGCCTCGTCTTTCTTTTTAATCTGATCAGTGAGATCAGCCTTAACAGCGTCGAAAGACGCGCGTTCGTCCCTCAGCGCACGCTGCAGTTCAAGTACGTCGCCTGATGAAGAAGCGGCTTCGGACCCATAAAAGCGACGACTCAGAGCGCGCGCCGCCGCAAGAGTCTGCTCAAGAGCAGCAAATTCACGCGTCAGCATCACACCTATAGAAAGTCACAGTAAAAAGCGACAGGTGTAAAAGCAGAAATTACCATCGTCGCATTTTTATCCAGCACCTCGGCGACCGAAGCATTATCGGCCCTGGTCAAGAAGTCGTAAAGCTCTGCAAATTAAACAAAGTCAGATCGACTGTCAAGTGTCAAATAAACGAAAAACAGCGGCGAGGTCAAAAAACCTTGAGGATCCACCGCCTTCGTCATCTCGACAAAAGCGGCCAACGGCGGAATGTCGGCATCTCCCTCTTGCTTTCCCGCACCAGGAGATTTTTCACCTGCGTCAGAGGAGCTAGTCTCAGAAGAACTGCTAGACGCACTCCCGTTAACCGATGAACAAGAAATATTATCATCGATTCTAGTCAAGGGAGAGGAAGCTGCCGCAGATTTTGTCCTCCTTAGGGAATAGTCGGCACCTTCATCGGAGCCACTCATCCCAGCAAATGCAGCATCAAGCTCATGGCCAAGTTCGGCACGCGAATCCGCGGGGTCGTCCAGCAACTCAAGTTCTTCATCATCTGATAAAGCCGGCAAGAGCGGTTTCCGCCTCATCGGCGTTGCAGTCTCAACGGGGCTCCGTGGCAAGTTAAATCCACCAGTGGGAGCAGCAGTACTTTCAACTTCAGCTTCGTGTAGTGGCGAAGGTTGCTTCCGTGCATTCCCCGAGTCATGTTCAGGCTCGTCGTCTAGAAATTCATCGTCAGAATCGCCAGATGCTGAAGCTAGTAATTTCCGGCGTCGTTTGCACTCCTCCCGAACCGAAACCTCTTCAGCAAAATCAGCGGCACCAGCCGCGCTGGAACCAGTTTCCATCTGCTCAGCAGCAATGACCGGCTCTATGTCTACCCGTCGCTGTTTTATAGCGGCACTGGAATGCTGCACAACAGCAGCTCGAGAGGCAGGCATCTTCCGCAGAGTTTGGCGTTTAGCTTTCTCAGCAGCCCTCGAAGTCCCAGCAGATGCCTTTATTTTCCCGGCAGCCTTGCCGGACGCCGCAGATTTCTTAGCGGCACCCTTAGATGAGGAACCAGCTGCCGTTTTTGGGGCTGCCGCAGATCCCTTGGCAGTAGCCACGGCTGAAGGGACGGCCGCAGCTGTTGGGGCTGGCGCATCAGGTATATAATAATGGGCGTTAGCCGCTTCCCAGCCGCGTTTATCAACGAATGTCGCACCATAAACAAGCTCGCCCTTCTTTCGCCGCCCTTTCTTGACGGACATCACAGCTCGACGACCATATTTCACTTGCATCTCATCAAAAATGCGATTCACTCGCTGGGGGAAAATCAGCATGGTCTCGCATTCTTGTTTTTCCAGCACAGTATAAGGCCCGCAAATAACTGCGGCAGTCAGCTCAACGTAGCGAACAAAGTCTTTATCTGACAACTCTTCAGGTTTCTTCACTCCGAAAGACGGCACCTGGTAGTTAAGGTTTAATTTGGAAATCCGCTTATTCTTCATCTTCAGCGGACTCCAACCTTTCCGAATGGGCCAAATGCGGCAGGCTATGAACTCCTCCACCAAATCTCTAGCGCTGCTCATCTTGACCGCGGTCTCAAAGGCGTCGCAGCACTTGGTAAAACCTTCCGATTCCACGAATTCCGGCGACAGCACCGGCCGTAGGGCACAAGAGCGACTGAATAGAGGAAAGTGCGAGCTGCCGTCGTCTTTCTTTTCCTCGGGAACCTCTGCATAAAACCAATGGCTCCGCCAATCCCCAGGCCATTTATTCCGGCGACCACCAACAAGTTCAACATTTTCATACTTAGATTTCTTCACGAAAGTGCGGGGCTGAAAGCTGCAACATCCATACTGGGGATAATAATCCACCCCATCGAAACTCACGGGTTTCACATCATGCTTCAGATCATAATAGCGGCAGAAGGCGTCAGAATGAAGAGCCGAGCCATAACTGCGAACAGCCCATATAAACTTCGACAACGTCGCAACGGCGTTGGGAGTTAAGTGGTGCAGATCCAGTCCGTACCTGTCCAGTACACGGACTAAAAATCCAAAACACGGCAGCCTAAGGCCAGCTTCATAGAAGTCGCGATAAACTATAGCTTCATTGTTCTCGGGCCGAGGAATCTGCTCTCCGCCAGGAGCACGAGCTTTTCCGGATTCAAAGTAACCCAGGGCAACAAACTTCTCGATATCTGCGGGAGTGACTTTGGAAGGCCCAAATCGAAAAGTCGGCTCAATGCCGCTTTTCTCCCAAGAGTCTTCCCCTACCAGCTCACTAGGAGAAGCCGGCACACCAGAAAGATCCTCGCCTTCGTCGTCGGTGTTAGCAAAGGTTTCCATTTCGCTAGAGCCAGTATCTACTGCGCCTCTCACTCTTTTAGCTGCACACCCAGCAAGAGTATACTCACGATATGCAAGAAAATAACACGACCCCCTCAAACCCTTACCTAAAATAGCGGCAGATTTAGTACCTCCGCGGGCGCCCGAAGCTCCAGCTGCTTTAGAGGCAGCTGCCGCCAAAACCTCCAGATCTGCGGCAGGGTTGGCCACCTCCTGGGATCCCTTGGGAGTCGCAGCAGCATCGGAGTCAACCTCAACCGGCTTGCTCGCCCCGCCAAGGTCGGCGTCTCCCTCAACGTTAGCAGCAGGCGAGTCGGCAAGAAACTCCTCGTCAGATTCAACAAGATGAGCGGTTTCCTTAACGCGAGCCATCTAGAATGCAAACCATGATGTTACAATCAATAGCGAACAGAGATTCGTAGCTGAAGGCACATAGACGAACTTACCTTTCAGCAGAAAAAATGCGACGAGCCGGATCAGCGACAACAAAAAACTCGCTGCTGCTCGACACAAGTCCGGAAGGCAACAACTGCGGCGCAAAATTCTCAAAGGAAAGTGCGGCAGCAAATCGACTAGATCAACGAAAGCACGGGGCTGTCCGGCCCCCCCTCCCCCGTATTTATAGGCCTCGCCGCCGCATTTACGGCGTCGCCTCGAATCTCGTAAAAAACAATAAAAGTGTCGCCTCGATTTTCGGGAAACCTCGGAAGGGGGGTGACGTGGGGGTGACGTTCGTAAAATTCCTATCCTGTGTCGCGGTTTCTGCCCGCCGAAGTTGGACCTCAACCGCGAGGGGCTACTGTTGGGGATCGGTGTTTACGATAATAACGACACCCCCTTTCTGCCTTTGGTTTTTTGGCTGCAGGTAGCCTAGCTGCCGACATTAAGGGATTCGCCGACGAAGTGGCGGCAACCCTGGGTGCCGCCGTTACGGGTCGCCGACATTGTTCAACAAGACCCGACCGCTGGCGATGAATTGGCGGCGACTAGGAATGGCGTCCTCAAATGGCGGCAGTCCATGAAGGAGATGAAGTTCGGCACGACAACGTCCAAGGATCGGGCCGGCGAATGACGTCACCTAGCTAGGGTTTCCGTCATTGAAACGGAAATGCCGTTTGTACCCTTGTGACCATGTTGTACAGAATATTCCACGAATATAGTGGGTGGCCAAGGGTAATCTGGTCATGCCGAAATAACCCTTGGCCTCCCCTATAAATACCCGCCCCCGGGCTCCGTGGGACGGGACGGAAGAGGAGAGATGACACCCCTGTAATGAAATGCTGTCCCGTTGTCTCTTGAATGTCTTTTGATTGTCTGTGTCGGGATTCTTTGTTGTCGCGATGAAGAATTCCCAACAATGCTAACGATTTCACAGAAATCACATGACAAAAAACTTACAATCTGACATAGCAACACTCATGTATGGACAACGACACATCATTAACAAGGACAAATCAAAATGACAGCCAGCTTTTCAAAGCATTAGATTTGTGTCTTGCCACAACATCGGCCTTTTTTTATTAACATCAACCCTACCGCAGAAAAGCCCCTAGTACATTACATGTTTCCACGAAGCAGATCAAGTAATCTTGATTAGGATTGCAATAGGCATATAATGAATGTAAGATCAGACCTGATTCAACAAGAAAGATTAAGAGTGCTCACCGCACAGAGTAAGCAACCACATGGCGCTTTCCTTGAAAACCTTTCAGACCACCATTGACAATGACATAGTTCCCATCGCTTGTAACACCAGAAAAAAGGCAAAACCATCAACTTAGCGGCATAGCAAACTGAACTATGGAGATATCACAGTTAAATTGTAATTCTTACTTGACATCAGCCATTTCCTTGGTGTCAGAAGACTCGTTTTCCCTTTGGGAAAAAAATGAAATGCCAATAAATTAGTGGGAAATCCCAGAGTATACTAAATATCAAATGAAATACAAAGCATCGTACCAGCGATTCACATCTATCCTGCCTGTACCATCATCAAGAGTGAAAGCAACATCTGTGACCCGCTCAACCTTATTCAACATGCGTCCAACGAGCCTGACCTGCAATTCAGGTTAATTCATGTCAACTGATCAATGTAAATCATGTGGACAAGATTTCAGAAATGAAATAAAAAGGACAGGAATAGAAAATGGGCATTCCAAAGATCGAAAATTAAATTGCCCAAAAGAGAGCATTTTGGATGATCTGATCATAAATATGTCCAAGGGGATGCTTTTCAACACATCAATCTGAGTTAGAACAACTAAAAATCTATCAAGCAATGTGCAGCTTTACACCCATCTAGGCACCTGAGGACCCCAAAGCAAAAATCTCGCAAAGCTAGTAAACAAGAAAAATTAGTTGCTAAATCATCCTCTGAAATTACAATCCCTGCTCAAAGAAACAATTTTTAGATCAACTAAGCACCATCCGAAGAAGCAAGATCCGTACCGTGGACACCTCGACGCCATTGACGGCGAAATTGGACTTGTCGTCGCTGGCCTGCTCCGCGTCCATGATCTGCTTCACGGTGAGCGGGAGCAGCGTCTGCGCGTTCCGGCCCTGCCATACCAAAAACCGATCGACAGCCAAGTCAGGAGGCCGGAGGCCAAAACCGAAGAAAGGGAGCGAAATCAAACAAAGTAGAGGCGGTTGGCGAAAAGAACCTTGGATAGGCCGCCGCCGCCGCTGCTCTCCGGGACCGCCGTGGACTGCGAGGGCATGAAGCCCCCGCCGCTAAAGAGGGCGTTGGCGTTCGCGGCGCCCCCGGCGCCGCCGTCGTACTGCCCGCCGCCGCCTCCGCTGTACATCGCGCAGGGCGCGTAAAGCCCTAAACCCTAGCCTCGTCGAAGGGGGGAAGGGGAATGGGAGCGGTGAGGGCGGGAGAATGGTTGGATTGGTTTGGGCGCGGCGGTTTTGGGGGTGGGCGGGTGGCTTCGGGGAGAAGAGAGAGGACGACTGCGCCGCGCGACTGCTGCTCTCTGCACGTCTCGCGTTTGATTTGACTCGACGCCGCCGCGTGCGCTGTGCACAGTGCGCGTCCCCTCCTTCCAAGGGCGCGAGGCCCAGCCAGCCAGCCAGCCCGCGTGCGCAGACAGCGGCGTCGGCGTGCACGCGTCGCTTGGGTTGGGACGGCTCGCCGCCAGATGGCGGGGCTTGTGCGACGCGCGGCCGTTGCTCTGCCAGACGTGCAGCAGTGTTTGATCTGAACAACGCGCTAATGATAAAAAAACGTTTTTTTCGATGATGATAAAAAGTTTAATCATAAGCTAATTACTCAAAATCAATAGGTTCTACCCACAAATTAACTTAAAATTATGCCACTAGCTTTAAATTGGTTTATGTTTAGTTCTTCGGCTCGTTTGGTACTCGAAAAAGCCCTAATCCAGAATAGGACTGGTGGAGCATCTGGAGAAAAAATCTTTATTTTTAAATTGTTGTTGCCATTGACTTTTTTATTAATGTTTGACTATTCGTCTTATTCAAAATATTAACTCAAATATTGTAAAATATATTTGAAGTACTTTCAACCTGTATATACAGAGCAACTAAAACTACTATCAAAGTCTGTTCAAGAAAGTATGAGAACTCAAAAAAAGGTACCGAGAAGGTATGAGAACCAGTTGAGGTCTTCGAACCAATTCATCCACGTCCCTCAATCAATTGCAATAAAAGATAAAAATCAGTGTTTGTATATTATTTTCTACCAATCTTTCTTTTTATTTCCTTTTTTTTTGTCAAAATACTGTACAGTTCATGCTCCTTGTTTGTTCCCTCTCCTAGTTTGTCCCCCTTCATGGTTAACTGGCGAACAAGTTACAGATTTTCTACGTCCAAGTCCTAGGCCGAAGAGTCCCCTCCTTGTTTGTTCCACGTCATGCTAACTGGCGAACGCTCATGCACAGCTCAAAGCAAGCTAGCAAATCCTGAGGATGAACAGCTTCTGTGTTGCACCGCTGGGCCAAGGAAGCAGATCGTTTCACCTCCAAAGAAGGCTTGGGTCAGCCAGCTTTGCAAATCAGCATCGCGCCATCACATTTATCCTTCAGTCAACTTCAAGCGTGGAACAACATTCATTGCATGCAATTCCTGGAAATGCAAAACCAAAGAACCAAAGAAGTAAATCTTCTACGAACAAAAGTATGTGCCATGACCATCAAGTTAAACAAGAACCAAACAAGTTCTATACATCACAGAACTTAAATAAGAATTATGAAGACAGGACAGCATAACCGAGAGGATAAGTGGACGAGGGTCCGTTTGGGTTGCAGACCTTTCAAATTTCGTGCAATAAGTTTATAATTATGATTTTCAGAAGTAATGACCAGATAATCACTCCCGTACAATAGATTAATTCAAATCTAAGAAAAAGATAACATGCGACAAGAATTTTGCAAACACTTGACCATCAGGCCTTAAACTAGGTCTGCAACAAATATTACGCAACCACTTAATTAGGTGGCATTGTAACTCATTGTGTGTGTGTGTGTTTTGGGGGGGGGGGGGGGGGGGGGGGGGGGGGGGGAAAACTTTTTTTTTTAACCTCTCAACCTGAGTACAAGTCAGAAAACAATTTGGAAGCATGGACTATGCGCTTTCCGTTCAGCATTACCTGGAACAATAGCTTGCAAGCATATGGCAGCCTCATATTGGCCATATTTTCCCCGTTTTTGCACATTGAACAGTAGGAAGTCTTTAGTTTATGGTTGTAGTAGCCTAACAAGCCACAATTTCTGCAAACCTGGAGAACATTCACATCCATAAGCCACTATGAATCACCAAGAAAGAAATATTGCTTTGCGGGAAAGGGGCTAATTTAGCGCCTTTGCAACACTCATGTATTCTTTTGACTGCATAACTGCAAGCTATAAACGTGAAATTGTGGCCTCTGAGAACAACTGGCCCAAACAATTAACTCACTAACTACTTCAAGGATCACCTGGACTTGATATGGATCACTGGATAGCAGCAGACGTTCAAAGATTAGCATGCTAGCACCGTATGCAATTAAACAATCACGCTCCATCTCACCAAGACGCAGGCCTGAGAAAAAGTATCACAGAAGAGAAAAACGATAATCAGCAAGAACAGAATTAATCAACAGTTATAGGACCGCGGCATATATATATAGAAGTTGCAAACCTCCATCACGACTTCGCCCTTCCGTTGGTTGCCTTGTCAGCAATACTCGTGGTCCACTCGCTCGAGCATGCATCTTATCAAGAACCTGGACAATCCCATATGTCAGAGTTCTAAAACCTCCAACTGAAATACCAAGCAAGCTGAAAAGACTGATTGCCCCTTCTAAGCGCTACCATTGCAAAATGTAAAATTGACCGAGATGCGAGGGAAAACTTTTGTTTAACATTTCTGGAAAGACCAACTATTCCTAACCAGTTCAGAAGAGGATGCCTGACAACGTAGTTAGCACCCATATAGTTCAGAAGTCGGGACCATTCTTTCAGTGGTTGTGTAGCATGTCAAGTTGTTAAGGCCTTTGTGATCTTCAGCGGTTGAGTAGCATGCCATTTGTGTCAGTTGTTCCTCTACTTGTGGTTGTCCCGAGTGCATCCTATTTGGTAGATATCAACAGAACAATTTCTTCGATGATATTTTTTTTCCACCTCTCCAATCTCGCACGCAGCGGGAACTACTTTAAGGATTCAAGTTTGTACTCCAGCGAATGGGAATGTTTCATAAGTCTACTGGAATTGGATCTCAATCCCTGCAATCTCATCCATCTATACTTAAGCACTAAGCTGGACAGATGCCAGCAGTCTAAATTACAAACTATGAAATCGCACCCAAAAAAATAGAACAGAGGAAACGAGAAACGATAAAAGCAACAGATCCTGAAAATTTATGGAAATATTGTGCCTGTCACTTCTGTAACGACGTAGTCACCTATGGCACACATGAAAAAATTACATGGCATAGTGATATACCATATTAATGGCATATGAAAATGGGTATATCCACATACTTAGAGAGTATGTGAACATACTCCTAAAATATCACCCTAGATACTCTAGTATGAACACATACTCCAAGTTAATACCCTTCATTGTGTGAGATACTAATGTGGGAGTAGCTACACTAGGGAGTAGGAAAGAAGCTTCCAACCTAGCAATATCAACATTACAATATTCCATAAGCACTTCAGTTACAAATTTATACATCCTTTTCATATGTTAACATAACCTCTGCTTTCCTAAATAGAATTAAACACCGTTTAAAACAGTGTGTAAATGCTAGACAGGCACTCATCTATGCTTGGACGACCGTTTAGCCTGATTAAACGGCCGTTTAAACATAATAAACACTGATAAATTGCTTAAAAAAAGGGTCAGCCGACTGTCTTACTGTTTACTGTCTACATTTTTACCTGAACATAACACAGTTTACAGCATAACAAGACATGAACGCATTAGAAAACAAAGCCACAGTTAAGGCCAAGCTAATGGGAATGACAAAAGATTAATTTTTTTTTCGAAAACGCAGGAGAGCTGCGCTTCTTTGAATTAGAGAGAGAATAAAAGTCCCCTTACATCTGCCTTATCTCATACGGGGACCAAATATGAGACTCGGTTTACAACAATGGGACCAAATACGGGGACAAAAGATTAATTATCCTTACCATATGCTTCAGTTTCTGATAGTAGATTGGCCCCATAAAGATATATGCCTCGAGAGGCTGACCAAGAATGCCTGAGACAGAGCAAGACACGCAGTGAGACCAATGGCAGGAGCATAGGTAGAGGACAGTTGTCATCAATAAATTTGTGGTCTGGAAGATATGTTGCACACAGAATTGCAGGATCTGGTGAAGCTGATAGAACCACCAGATATCTAGATTCCCTAAGTTTATATGCCTCATTTCCTCAATAAAACTATACAATGTTATGCACGTTTATAAATGAAATAATGAAGTCATTATACTTTTTCCAATATCTGAGTGTAAACAAGTGTCCATCTGTGACTTGTATCACGCACATGTTAGCATTGGCACAACGAGTGTTAGAATCAAATAGAGCAACAAGCTAGATCTAAGTTTATGCAAAGAATATCTTTCAAGAAATAGCACCTGAGTACAAGAAATCTTTTCCATTATAGCTGAAACCGTGCTTGATTAGAGTAGAGCTGGAATGCAAGAAAAAACAAGGTTAAAATAGTCACCATAAATAAACTGTGTTACCATGAACAACTTATACCTTATGTCTTCAACCTTATCAGCGTTACCACTTGGCTCACCAAATGCACTGCCATAATGAAATCGACCGCAAGAGACACCAGCCTTTCCACCAAGAAGTTCAATCATTTTACCTACTGTCATGCGACTGGCAAGCAAAAGAAGAGTCAAAAACCCTGGAAAGTAACATTGTCACACAATTTACAAAAGTATGATCAGAAACAATTTAGGTGTGTTTCAAGCCATGAAAGATAAGTCCAACAATGGTTATTTTGCAAGCCAATGATCAGTAGATGACCCTCTAGGGCAGGATACTGGTCAAAGAGCAATGGGAAGGCTGGAGTGATCTTGTTGGTCAAAGACCTCGAATTGTAAGTCACATACCAAATCACAAGGTGCTATAGTTATACAATCCACATTCCTACAGTGACAGCTTGATATTCTCTACACTGAGTGTCTGAAGATTCTAATATTTCATGAGGAATGGGTCTCATCTCAAGAGACAAAAATCTAATGTTCAGGGAAAAGGAGGAGGGAGGGGGAGGGGTCAATGTCACAAAATTTCTGGTCTGAAATTTTCCTTTTCCAAATTTGATCTTTATTTGGTGAAAAGATTCATTTCCCACGAATAAATATAAGCAAAGATGGGACTGGACTACATACATAATGTAAAGATACATAAATATACGTGTTATATCCTTTTAAATCAATTTTAATTGTGCATGAGAGTGCCCGTTACCAGCCAGATACAGCAGAGATTTATTGAATAGATTTATTGAATGCTCATGCATACAGGCCCAAACAAATGATGCTGTAATTGTTTTCTAGCTAAGGCCAATGTACAAATCATTGTATGCAAAGATGCCAGTAGTCCACTAAATAGATCATATAAAATTTAAACGTAATCAGATAGTCTGAGTGAAAGATATGCCACTAAGAGCCATAATAAATCTGATGTCAAAAACAGATTTTCTAATGCAAGGATCTACCAAAAAAGCCAACTTTTATGAATTGAAGCAAAGCTGCATAAGACAGAACAATGGCATTATGATAAATAAAAATACTGTAATCAGGGGAACATTAACGGTCTTGGGAGAAGCATCTTCTTTATATATTAATTTCGAGATTTAGGTATTGCAAAAAAAAAAGACCATAGATTCAAAGTAAAACCTTGGGAATCCATGTGGATTCATGATTAAATCAGGGCATATTCCTCTCTCAGAAAATGGGAAATCTTCCTGCTGAACAATGGTCCCGCAAACACCTTTCTGCCCATGTCTGCTACTAAATTTGTCACCAACCTAAGTTGCAAACAAGAAAGCAAACTTTGCATCTATCTTTTGCAGATGAAATCAAGTGAATAGAGTAGATAAACAATACCTCTGGCCTTCGAGTGTGACGAATAATACACTTAATGGACAACTTGTCATTTGTATCCGAGCAAAGCATTACACGATCTACAACAGTAGTTTCACCCTCAACACCTTTGTAGAAGGCAGGTGAGTCCTTGTAGTCCCTACATGGTATTTTAAGTAAAAAAAAGATATAGCACTAATCAAAATCAAATTAGAAGCCCAAAGGGAGGAGAATGCTGACCTGTCTGTCAACGGTGCACCGGTTCCTTTTCCGCCGTTCCTGGGAGTTTGCTTGTACACATAGATATCATGATTGCGGATTATTTGACCTGGTGCAGCAATTCCATCTTCATCCAGTGCCTTTCAAAAAGTTGTACTGTTGTTAACAGATAATAGACAATGGACACTTCGTGAAATGTAAGGCTTGTGGAAAATAGATGAAGAATAATGACAATGATGATCACTCCTTTTCTTTACCCTCATATTCTGCTTCAATAAAGCACCATCTTTATCTCTTTGGGGTTTCGCAATCCTATCAGATACACCGTCTCCATAGTTATCCTTCAGAACGGTGTACCTGTATGTGGAGAACAGCAAATGAATAACAAAAAATCAATAATAAGCAGGCCAACAGCACTAAGGACTGCTGGAGTGTTGCTATTGGAAGGATAACATTACTTTTTCATTGCTATGCAACGACCGAAACCTCGATCAAGCGATGACTTGTTCATCACAATTGCATCTTCAATATCGTACCCACTATAACCCATGACAGCAACAGTGGCATTCTGCCCTGCACCGAGCTTATCGTACCCCGCCTGAAAGTGGTACTACGTAAAAATCCAGCATATTAAATATAAGACTGGATGCTGGTCAGAAACAAACCAACTCAATTGTTTTTGTCGTTAGCAGTGGCCGCTGCGCATACACCAGTAAGTAGAGAAGTGAATCTGCTCTGAACAGCTGCAGCACAATTAAAACATTATTTTCACCTTGAAATGCAAAGAAGATGGGAATAAGAATAACACAGCATCACAAAGTCAAACCAAGCATAAAAAAGTTTTTATATCTTTGACTTAAATGATCTGAATGTGTGGCAGTTACAAACATAAACATTTGTAGCATTTGGTTGAGAGAAACTTTTTCGAACCAATGCAGCATTAGATATAAGAAAATCATGTTGTTTCTTGCCTGATTATAGGCGATATTTCCCATCGCTTGTTTACCCATGGCACACTGGAAAAAAGAAACGTCAACAGAAAATAATCCAAAATTCAATTAGACGTATAATAACAATGTGCATCCTTGCCTGATAAGTATTACGGGGAGATTGATTATGATGTGGATAAGGAATAAGTCCAGATACAACTCCCAAGATAGTCAAAGGCTCTATTTCAATGTGTGTGATGTTGCTTCTTTCAACATTATCTTGATCCACATGCTCATACAACGCAATCTGTTTGAATCATATCAGAACACATTATTACAATATAAATAAAGTATACAGTAAACGGCATGTGGTCATGATATACCAATGCATTATTCTCTTCATTGACGTCAAGATATTCTATCAACCCATCACGCAGAAAATCATCAAAAGAACGAATACCATCCTGAAGGTGAAATTATATATGAGACATATCTCACAAATAAAGGACAATGGATCAAGAAACTATAGAACTCAAAATGCTAACCCTCAGTTCTTTCATATGATGCTCTTTGACCCTTGATACCCCCTTATCAGCAATTATAAGTGGGCGACAAACACGGCCACCATCAGAGGCAACATGAATGCAATGCTACAAAAGATAGGTCCATGGTTAGCATCTCACAACATATTTGGGAATCACAAACAGATACAAATTAGTTCCAAAACAACTTTGCAAAGCATAAATATATATATGACACTTTGCTGGACATGGAAAATACCATATTAAGGGTGTCCTTTTTATTATTGTAAGCATTCATGGAGGAACCATAATGCTGACTTATGCGAAACTTATACACTACGAGCTACCACCAACAGAAGATTTAGGTTACATGCAATCAACCAATAGGAACTTTTGTTTTAGGTTACTTTTTAAGTATTGTCTATTGAATTTGGATATTTTACAATGACACGAGCAGCCTTGTCTCAAAAACACTTTCATAGTATACTTTTCTTCTGATTTTTACAACAAAAACGAGTAGTTAAGATTGTGTTTTGGGGGGCAGGAGTCCAAAACATCATCAGAATTGTTGCATTATGGTAGGATTCATTGCAAGCTAGTTAGTAAGAAATAATACCTGTTTCTCATTAACAAAAATGCTTACAAACTCTCCAATTTTGCCCGATCGACGCAAATTCCTCATAGCATTAGCAAACCTCTGAAAGAAAGTTGGACAATATGATGAAAAAAAGAAAGAAAAACCAAATAAGTAAAAAAAAATGTATGTAAATGTCACGATGAATAGTACCTGAGGTTGTCTGTGTTTGCCCAATATTAATCCATTGAACATGACCAAAAAAGAACCCGGTGCGTGAATTTCTTCTCCAGACAGAAGCGATAAATCTTCCACGCCTAAACTATAACACTATAGTAAAGAATGAATACAGAAAAAATTAGAAGATACAATACTGCACATAAGCTAGTGCACATAATATAAAGTAGCAGGTGTAAAAAAGTTTAAAGAAGGTGAAAAAATATTGTCATAGCTAGGACAATACTGCAGATAAACTGGTGTACCAAATGAATCAAAGTAATTAAGAGTCAGTTCCTTGTTGCTTTGCTTCTATGTACAGTATAGTAACTAGTTACTAAGTTACAGAAAGCTTTTCCTGAAATCAATACAACAATATTGCAGTTTTTTGTATAAAAAACAGATGTATTTGAGTAATTATATTTTAAAAAGAGTGATTATGTCGTTTGTATGCATGATATGCACTTAAAATTAAACATCCATTCTACATCCTAAAAGGTTGAGATGCTTTGCTGCTAAAAATATTTAGAAAACTAAGCACCGCTTGATAGAATCTACAGCAACCAGGTCCAATATGGTAAACTATAAGGTGCTCTGGATTTTGGGTTACCTAATGGTGCAGAGCTGTTACAAACTATAGAAGTGCTTATTGCTTAACTCCATTAACAACCTTAATCACAGTATTTTATTTTACTATCTGCTCAGTCTAATCCATGAATACATAGGCATTCTCCCACGAGCACCCAAGGACCCTAATAATAAATTAAATGATCTAGTGAGTAACTAACCAGATTCATCAGTGGGCCCTCCTCTTGATCTGTAGTAACGTGAGAAAGCAAAGCTAAATTTTTTGTCAATCCACAAGCTTCTCCTTCCGGAGTATCACATGGGCAGAGCATGCCCCACTGTTACAAACAAAATCAATATTACACAATCAACAAAACAGAATGTATTCTACATTCTTTGTTCGCACACATGTTAATGTTTCTATATGATGTAGACATAATGCTAAGATTAGTTCCTCACCTGACTAGGCTGCAAAGCGCGAGGTCCGCTTGTTTTACGGGTTTTCTCGAACTGTGGTGTTATCCGTGTCATGTAGCCTAAAGATGCCATGAAAGATAGCCTCGAAAGAACCTGCATACAAGATAAATCAAAGGAAAAAAAAGTCATCAATTGAATAGCAAGGGGACTGAAGTTCAAAGGTATGGGCGAGTTGATACCTGTGATACACCTTTCCTATGCATCCTAAAACGTTTAATGTCCCAATTTCCTGTGGAAACAGCCCTTTCCAAACCATTGGTTATGGTATCTTGCATAATATACTGCCAAAATGAGAAGAATTCCCAGATACAATGAGAATAAAGAATATTCTATCTATTTTTAAATAATATGGCATATATCCATTTAAAAAGAAAATGTATTTGGAAACATAATTCAAAAGCTACTTGTTTCCCTTTGCCATGCCTCGACTCTGCGGAGTTGAAGAGAATAACCAAGGTAACGAAAGCAAGCAACATCAATTAAGTTTAATCTTAGATTACACACTCAAAACTATTCCAAAAGAAAAATGCAACAACATTTGAACAAACTGTCAAGGTTGAATATTACAGCAACATACCAACATAAGTCATTTGTGACCTTCAGATGAATCTTTTATACGTAATTATATACTCAGTAACAATCAAAAAGGAAATCAAATGAATATACATAAATATCACCACAATATCAGTACCTGGCTAAAATCCAAAGGACTGGAATGAGTCTTATCACTAATTTTGTTCATGCGTTCCACAGCTTGAGTATTCATCGTTTTGAATAAATCCTTCAGAAAGAAATACCATAAGAGACATAAAACATAAAATCTAATTAAAATACATGAAAAAAAATAAACACCTCAAAAAGAAGGGATATCAGTTGACCAGACAGTTCCAACCTCTTATTTCCTACGTAATCCTGGAAAATGTTCAATACAATGTCAATGGGGCGATAAACATGTGGAGTAAATAAATCTTCGCAGAGCAAAGGAACATTGGTAAAGCTGGCGCAGCGGTAAAGCAATCTTGTGACCATGAGGTCATGGGTTCAAGTCCTGGAAACAGCCTCTTGCAGAAATGCAGGGAAAGGTTGCGTACAAAAGACCCAAAGTGGTCAGACCCTTCCCCGGACCCGGACCCTGTGCAAGCAGGAGCTACGTAAACCAGGCTGCCCTTTTAAGCAAAGGAACATTGGCAGTCTTTTAACACCTGGTCTTCCAGGATGCACTTCTTAATGAAGTCATGTTTGAGAAGGAACATTCTCATATTAATCATGATCCTGTCACCTACGTAACACCAATACGTGATGGAGCAGCCATATCCGTGTCAGAAACGACAACGGACACGAATACTGCTGTGATACGCCGACGATACGTCACATACGTATCCAAGCCATATCCAGAAAAAAGAAAAATGCGGGCACACCGCGGAGACATACTGGGCCGAAATTTGATAGGCTCACGTGGCTATATGGACTCAATTGGCACGTGAATATTCATCCAGCCGCAACCACACGACCTAGCTTGTTCGTTCAATCGAAGCCGCCGCTGTCAACCCAAGGCGACAAACCACGCCCATCGATGGTCTCTGAAGAGAACGCCCTCCGCTGCGGACAGTCACAGATGAGGACACCCTTCCCGTTGAGCCACAGTGCCGAACGAGGATGCCTACCTGACTCTGCCGCCTCAAGCATCCGATGACGCCCACCCGATGATAGAAACTGCCCTTCACCGTCAGGCTGAGTAACGCACTCTTGAACAAAGTTGCTTGCACACCCAATTCAGTCTGCTTGCTGAATTTTTATGTCTTTTATGAATTATTAGTTTACCATTTTCTGAATTTGAGACTAATTTGTTATTTTTATGCAATATAATCTGAATTTTGAATTATTTTTATAAATTTGTTAAACGTATCCGTATCGGGTCTTTTTAAAAGACGTATCGGCGTATCCGTATCAGCCCGATACTGATACACCTATCCATATCCGTATCAGCCAGTCACTTGCTTTCAATTTATAATAACATTTCAGTAAGTCAATTAAGAATAGGGCATTTTGGTTTCTATGCCCAACCTGCAACGTTAGCGGGCAAGGCAAACCTTGCTAGTAGAACATAGATCCATGTTAGAATTTGTATGGTTTTTTATTTCTAAGTGGGAGTTGGTGAAAGCAAAAGAAATGACCTTTTAATGCATTTTAAATATTTGGAGAGCAAAGGTGCCAGCTTTGAAAGTACCTTATCATCAAATGTGTCAGCATTTAAGATTGCGTCCATCATGCGCCTTAACATTACAGCAGTGTATATACACTTTGATCGGAAGTTCCCATCGTTAATCTATTAAGAGATATTGGAACGCATTTCAGGACAGTATTATCAGTTTTGACTGCAGAACTTAGGAAAAAAAACATTTATCTCACCGGCACATGGGCAATAAACACATCACGGAGAATTGAATTTGACCGACCTTCCTGAAAAGTGACAAATGGAGACACATCAGATTTGGATGGAGACATAACTGCAATAACTTTAATGTTTAACGAGACTGTAAACTCTTAGCATGTTTTTAGCCAAACCCTGGTGGCCAATTTCCTAATAGTGGAACTTTGTGCATGTACTATATTTCTTTTCTTTTTTATTTGCGAGAATACCTGGAGCTTATTTCTATAGCCGACAGTTATTTTTTCTGAGGGAATAGCCAACAGTAGTTGGAGGAATATAAAGCAAAACGAAGGAAGGAAGGAAGGAAGGAGTTGCTCTCAATAGTTACCTTCTCTTTCGGAGTTCCACCAACAGGATACGTAACCTGTAAAATTTGGATCCAGTAAGAGGTCCAGAAAGAAAGCCATACGCCTCAATATATACACATAAAAAAAAGTAAATTTAAACCATTTTAACATAAAGTAGAATATCCTTTTGGCAAACATATGCGCCTTGCATAGAAGATATAAAGCCCTCTAGAAACATGGAACACTGGCTCAGAGGCTGTCATTCTAAGCTAGTAAAAGGATCTTCAGTGACTAAACAGTGCTTCAGCTGACAGACTGAGCAACACAGCAGTAAGTTGCGTTCTGCACTATTTTTGCTCCGTAATTTTATTTTATCTTGAAGGGAATGGCAATGTTTATACACAAGGGAGCATTGTTAGGAAGAAACAAAACCTCACTACCAATCTGATCTAGAAACAAGACAAAAGAAGAGAAAACTCTGATAATAAAAAGGAGCTAAGCTAAGAGAAGCTAATGAGACTATGCTCTGCAAATTGTTTGGCATACCCAAAACACCGAGAATGATTCAACTGATAGCGATATTAAGGAAATTAGTTTGAAATTCTACCTTGTCATCCATGTACCGCAGTGCTTGCTGCTGTGTATATATTCTCTCTGAAGCACATTCCTACAAATTCATAAAACATTTAAATACCATCTATATAAATTGTTATTAGAGCAGAAAATGTCAAGTAAAAGGGTGGGAAAAAAAGTTTTTTTCTTTTCCCTTGCCACAAGTTCAAAAGAGCAATCACACAATTAGTGAGAAGATATCCCATTTTATTAAAACTTAAAGATCAAACTACACAATAATTGAAAAGAGATCCATTTTCTAGCTCGGA
This sequence comes from Eragrostis nindensis, assembly GCA_012490785.1. Lineage (NCBI taxonomy): Eukaryota > Viridiplantae > Streptophyta > Magnoliopsida > Poales > Poaceae > Eragrostis > Eragrostis nindensis. The sequence continues at coordinate 150,630 of JAAXCT010000920.1, forward strand.
AACAAATCACCTACCTGAATAGATGGGAATAGAAGGTCTCCATATCTTGGATCTCTTCCAACCATTTGGACAACTTCCTGGTCACTTTCCATACCCATCGCTTTCATGACCACTATTATAGGAATCTGCAAACTTCAAATCTCAGAAACAGAGTAACAAACTACCAACTTAGTCCATGTCATGTTACCTTGCGAACATTTTATTAAGGAGGTATCATGTGTGAATCAAAAGAATGAGAATACAGCTAATCATGTAGATCATATGAAATGAGATGACTAATCGCTTAACTTTGGTGCGGATCCCATTTTTTTAAAGCAGCTAAAGAAGTAGTAGGCACTCATATTATGAATTGGAACGAGTAGTCAACGGTTGAGTACAGTATATATTTCATACCATCTTAGAAAATTGATTCAGCGATAGATAAATCTTCTCTTTATCCATAACAATCACCGTCTTGCTTTTATTTCATGTGTGCTGCTGGTAACAGATGCGTTCACCCTGATTTCAAGTGCATGACAGAAAATACAAGGATGAAATCAATGGCTCATTGCCGAACAAAAACACTCTGGCTCGAGAACAGTATAAATTTATAGTAGACAATGTAATTCGACAGACCTTCCTTTATTATCGGTGTCAATAATAATACGATTCTTTGATAGCTGCTCTTGAATTAGGATGACCTGGAAATTCACATTTGCCACAAGATTAATAATACACATAACAAGCAATTAGACAATATGTGACAAGACTTAGAACTTTTTTTTTTTTCGAGAATCAACAAGACTTAGAACTTATGGCTTCCAGTTAGTGCAGCGTGGTACACTAACCACATCAAAACAGCAAAGACACATGGATAACATTGCATCATTGTTTGTATACCTTCTCAGTTCCTTTGACAATAAAGTAGCCACCAGGATCCAGAGGACACTCACCTGTATAGCACAGCAGTGACCATCAAAACGACCTCTACGACAAAATATACAAAAAGAAAAATGGAGAAGATTCTCGGATACCATGTCTTGCTAGTTCAGTTTCATCCTTTCCATAAAGGATACAGGGACGACTTCTAAGCATAATAGGCATGTAGCCAATGATAAAGTTTTTCTGAAATAAAGAGAAAATAAGAAACAAGTGATTTACTTTTTACATCAAGCCCCAAACATATGGTAGATCCATGGGTTACCTTTCTTTTCAATTCATGCTGCTTCCCTACGGTGTATTCGATATCAACTTTTATAGGGGCAGAATATCTGAAGGAGCAGAGTAAATTTGAGTCAGCATGATAACTTATAGGTCATAGAGAACTTGGCATAGCTGTACCACCAAGACAGTCAAGCAGCATTTGATGGACCCGCTAATTAAGATAGAAAACTGGTCGACTTTGGAGTGAGGCAACGAAATTTCTGTTTTTCCAACATAAATTCTAATGCATGCACAGAAAACCATCTCATGTAGACGGCTTCCCAATCATATATGTTAGTGCTTCTGTCAGCTTCCCACATCATTTAGTAGGTTTCCCAATCATATATGTTAATGGACTTGCTTCTGTCAGCTTTCAACCTCATCCAGAAATGGACATGCCATCCCAGAACTTGAGCGTGGAAGTGTCAACTCCAGGAGCACACAATGTTGCTGCATGGGTCGACGCTCAGACATTCTAAACTCCAATCATAAGCCCCAAGAGTCAAGAGCACGGCGAAAGGGCTTGTAGCCTAGTGGTTACAAGAGCCGACTCCCCGTGGGAGCGAATTTTCTAGGAGTTAACGGCGTTGTGTTTTCAGTGGGAAGTGACATCCCCATCGACAGCGAGACGCCTGTGGTGACTATGTGAATCTCAAAATCAGCTCGGAGGCGCTCATAGGGGTAGGGGTTGCGTGTGTGTTCATAGGGGTGAGTCCTCGTGCGTGTTTGTGAGTATCTGTGTTTGTACTATGTTTCACAAAAGAAAGAGAGTCAAGAGCACAACACAAGAGGCAGGAAGCATCAATAGCTCTATGAGCGATGAGGTTTAGCCCACGTGTTGGACCTTGGTCTCACAAGCTTCGACAATGATGGCCTCCAACGGCCCAGGCAGGTGAGACCTTCAGGCTCTCCCATATTGTCTTCTGAATTCTAAATGTTTCTTCCCAACTTGGGTCAAGACTTGTTCTCATGTTCTAGACATGTCATTATGTTGTTGGAAAGACAAAGATATACTTAGAATCACCTATTGTCATATGCTACATCAAGCATGATTTGTGCGTAGAAAACGGCATGGGGAAGGCAGACTAATTTGATGGGGTCCAAGTGAAGCTCTGTTATGGTTGCGTGCAAAATTTACCCTCATTGGTCATCATCATCTAAGCTTAATGTAATGTTTCAATATGGCATTTGCGTATTTGCAGTTAAATGGTCATTGCACCTGATACATCATTTATGTATCCTATCACGCTCACATGATGCATAGTCTATTTTTTTCACACTCAGTGAATTATCAATGAAAATTACAAATGGATGAAACGAAGTAATGGCAAGGCTTACGTGCGATCAGTAAGGCGGCAAAAGTGTGGTGTGATATCTTCAACTTTGTAATCAACTTGTACGGATGGCGTGCCAACAACTACGTCAAGGTATCTGAACAAGGCCAACAAAAAAACAAATTAGTGACCAGTTGAAATAGACTTGAAACACCTTTCGCATAAATTGGCGAGCATGCCTTAGATAAATGGATGGGTCATTGCGCGCCTCAATTCGACTGTTTGCCTCAATAATGTTCTTGATTCCTTTGGTGATGAAGTAGTTGAACGAGTCAATGTGCTCCTTCACGAGCCCTCTAACCTGTGAACTCCAACAAACAAATTTTAAAAGAGAGAAATAACTATAAACAAGATATTCCAGCTGAATTGTTGGGAAGCATAAAAAAGACCACGTGCATGAGTTTCTACATAAGAATGAGCAACTCCAGCCCCCATGGTGTTGATTGGTTGGAATGAAATGACTACATCAAGCGCAGAACAAGGAGCCAACCCCAAAGGATGCCCGTATATCATAAATCAAGCTGAGATGCAGTATGAATTATAAACAAAATCCCACTCTGAAAATAGAACCTACAGGGAACTTAAGGGTCTAGTGACTTGAGAATCACATCAAACGGACAGCAAGTTGCGTGTAGCCTTTGCATTTTGAAAATTGAGCAACTACAACGCGGAACAAAACTGATTTATATGGAAACGATCAGATGAGCGCACTGTCTGAATGCAGCAGGCGTTACATTGAATGTACCAAAATTGTTGGATGGATTTAACGACGCAAACAGATAGTAGTATTGGCAGAATGGGAACACTATTCTCACCTTGAGGAAAGCGGGGAGGAGTGCGAACTTGTCCACGGGCTTGCTCACCGGCGCAGCCAGCGATCGGTAGCTAGGTGATGGCACCGCCTCGGCCTCCTTGCCGCTGCACGAAGCAAAAATAAACCAATACGAGGTGAGTTGAACGCGGCAGTGGCTTGGACTTGGAGATGGTCGGGGGATGGCGAGCGTACCATTCGTGGCCGTCTTCGGTGAGCACGGTCATGACGCAGGGTTTTGGAGAGGTTTTACACCGAAAACCAACGGGGCGAGAAGAGGAGCAAGGCGGAGGGGGAATCCTATAGGAGGAGGAGGGCAGTGCCGGCAGCCAGATACCTCCGCCGTCGCAGGCTCGCTGCCGCCCCCGCCTCTCGTCTGAGGCGGCCTGTCACCTGTGACGAGCGTCGAGAGGAGAGGCGGCGGGAGTCTGCTAGAGGATAGTGGAGTAGAGGGGCGACGGGGTGGGCGCAGCGTCGCTGAAGAGGACGCCGGCGACGGGCGGCGGTGGCGGAGGGCGGAGACGGGTGGCGGCCTGGAGGCGCTGCCGCGACGAGGTTTCGATTTATACGGGTAGGGCAACCTCTGCTTTCCAAATTATTCTGATCTTTCGATTAAGATCCAACGGCTGTAGCTAACAGCTCGAGCGTGCATATAGCAAAGCATGATTCGGTTCGCTCTAGCCCCTGACGCCGTGACGCGGCGAGCTGCCGACTACCGAGAGCCGAGGCGGTGGTGGGCCGGACACGCCCGGAAATAGAGCTGAGCATCGGCTCCATGTCCGGCTCGTGCAGCATTTGGCATTGGATTTCCGTTGGTATGACACAACGGCCCAATTTTTTCTTCCTTGGAACAAGATTTTTCTTCCTTTTCTTTTTGGCGAAACTTCCAGCATGTTCGGCTGGTCACAATTGCAGCCGCTTATCAGCAGCTACAGTGTTTCACAGTTATTTATTCTGCAGCAGCTACAGTGTTTGCAGTTATTTCTTCTGCAGCCACTACAGTAAAACAGCTGCAAAACAGCCTGCCGAACAGGCTCTTCCCACTCATTTATAGGCGCCGTCTACCTGATCGTGTTTCTGGTATGGCCGCCTCCTCTGTTTTCAACTTTTCAGGCAAGAGGTCCAAAAAAGAAAAAACTTTTCAGGCAAGAACGACGAACAAAACGGAATCCTGGCTCGCGCAATCTCAGTGGCACACCAAATAGGCAGGTGCAAGAATCCAAAATTAAAGGCAGTATTCAATTGCTCATCTGGTGACATTCGGCTGCCCATTTCGTAGCCAGTTTTTTTGCAACAGCTACAGTGTTTTAGTTATTTCTTCAGCAGTCGCTATGGTTATTTCTTTAACAGCTGCTATTGACTGCGGGCAGTGCAAACCTTAATTCCTCGCAAAATTCTCTCCAGCCCACACAGCCACTGAGCCACCCATCCCATGTGCTCGCCATTTGTTCCGATTCCACCGTCCAGCCTATTTCGTCGTTGCCCTGCTTATATTATCAGACATTGCCGGTGCAATCTGCTTTCTGCCTTTCTTCACCACACGTCTCCCGCTGACCCAAGCGACTGCTCGCCATGGAGCCCCCGTCCTCTCAGGTGATGTCCGCGTCCGACGACTTCCAGGACAAGGCCGTGGACGAGTGGTAAGGGGACTGCTTCCTTGCTCATCCAACCCGAGTTCTTGTAACCCTGCTCTGCTTTTCCCCCGTGATTGACGGTTCTTGACCATGTGTCCGTCCGCCATGCGCTTGCAGCTGTTCTTGCTTCTACGACTGCTGCTCCGGCATTCTGGACTTCCTGTGCTGTTCGTCTTGATATAGATGCATCGGCTTCTTACCGGATTTGTGCAACTTCTGACGGAAGCGAGGTCTGACTGATCTATCTTGGGGTTACTTCTAGTAGAACATGTTCTGGAGCTTTTAGAATTTTTAGGTCCTCCGGTGATGGTGTTTGTATGTTCATCAGCATCATTAGTAAGGGAACTTGGATCAAAGTGATGAAATTCGACGGTGGTATATAATTGACTGTATTTCCTGCAGTTCTGCCTATTGGAAACTTAATTTCACTCCATCTCAAAAATAAGAATTTACACTTGCAAGCTGTGAAATATCATTGGTGATGTCCATTTGTAGCCTGATCATAGTGCATTGGAAATTTGAACTCCAGAATTTCATGAGCACAGATTATCGACTTTTTTTTTCTGGCCCATTCATGTGGTCTTTGCTCAAAGTAACTGCACGAGTCAAACAGATGCCGTGGTCGTCGTCCTCGGCATGGACTGGCTGCATCGTGGTGTTTGGCACTTCGCTACTGCAAGTGGAATGCTGAATCGGACCAGCATGGCGTACCCCTTTTTTTCTGCGTGCGCTTTTGGCTTTTCCACTTTGCTGCGATAGTGAGATGACTAACAGGCATTATGTCAATTCATAAAAACCGCAGCGATGTTTCTCCAGAACACATGTAGTCCACATTCTCTATAACAGATGTTTCAATCATCATCGCAATAAGATAAGATTATGAGAGAGAAAGGACTAGTCGGCAGACTACTTATCCGGCTATCCTGCACATTGCAGTAGAATCAAGAATCCGACTGGACAACAAACGCAACAACAGCGGTAATGTCGCCCTGCTTTCCCTTGATACTTTGCCTTGATACCTCGTAAGCAGTCCCCGGAATGATGTCCGCCATGTTCTTGGCCGAGAACCCCAGCGTCGACGCGTCGTGCCCATCCGAACCACGCGCTCCAGCTGCACGTCGCGGATGTTGTCGAACAGCCCGTCCGTCCCGACCACCACCACGTCGCCGTCCCTCGCCGCAATCTGCCCTCGCCTCGCCTGGGCGACGTCGTCGCCGAACGCAGGGTCGGCGCAAAGCTGGAACGGGCGCGCCCTCTTCGACACGTGCTGCTGCGGCTTGGAGCGGCACACGATCCTGCCGCCCCGGACCACGGCAAAGCCGCTGTCGCCGATGTACGACCACATCAGGGCCCTGCCGGCGAGCGAGAGGATGACCGCCATGGACCCGCCGGACGCGTCCGACGCGTCCGCAAGCCGCAACCTCGGCGTGCGCATTCGCCATCAGGCCTTACTTACCTAGTTGCTCAATAGGTGTGCGCTTATTAGCAGTCTGGCAGACTCTTAGGAGAAATCTGGACATCAGGCCTTCCTTAGGGTGTGTTTGGCAAAGGCTTTTTGAGTTGCTTTTGGAGGAAATTCCCTCTATAGCCTCAAAAAAAATCGCGTTGCCTTCTATGGCCCTATGTGAATCGAACTTAGGCCCCGTTTGGATGCCCCTCTATTTCCCCCTCTAAACTTCTACCCTCTAAAGTAAAAAAGAATCTTACTATTTAGGGGTACTAAATAAAATTTAATTGCAAAACCTTTCTGCAGACGGGCGTTATTTTTCGAGACGAATCTAACGAGCCTAATTAATCAATGTTTTGACACAGTGATGCTACAGTAACCATCGTCTAATCGCGGCTTAATTACCCTCATTACGTTCGTCTCGCGAAATAGAGGGGGGGTCCTGAACTTAGTTTTGTAATTTGACTTTGTTTAGTACACATAAATCGTGCCGGAAGTGTTGATGTGACAAGCTACAGTGCATAATAGGCCTCTAAACTTTCATCCGAACGCCACCTTACTTCTAAGGCTCAAATCTATTTTTCTGTTCCCTCTGTGGCCTTCCGTAACATTCACCGTGAAAAATCCCATGGAACCAACGCCAAAGGTAGTTTCTACCCCCAGCCCTCTCTCTTTCTCATCTGAAATCGATCGGACGAAATAACGATTGGGGAAAAAAAAAAAACCAGACACGCCCGCGACGCGATGGAGGACGGCGCCGGCATCGGGCCGCCAGGCTCGCCCGCGCCACCGCGACGGCGCTCCCCGCGGGCGTGGCCTTCTTCGCCCGGCTTCGCCGCCCCGCCTCGCCGCGGACTTCAGATGCGGCGGTGGGTTGCTGCGGTAGGCTCGCCCGCCTCACGCGGCCGCGGGCTGCTGCGCTAGGCTCGGCCACCTCGCCGTCGTTGTCACTGCTATTGCCGCCGTTTCCCCAACGCAATCGGCAGCACCCACGCGGCAAGGCCACACCTCGGGATTCTCTGCTGAAAGGGAGCATGGTGCGAGCACGTCCGGATCGCCGCGTCCGCCGCCGCACACCGGCGAACGAGGGGCCTATTTGAATATATTTGGACCGCGAAGAACTCGGCGGCCGTGGAAGGGCCGGTCGATTGAGCGTCGCGGAGATGATGCGGTTCCGCGCGGACATTCCGAGAGGAAGGTCTTTCGGGACAGCGCGGCCGCTGGTCAGGTCGGTGACGAACTCTGGGACTTAATTGTGAAGAATTCAATCAGGGAGGCGTGCGGCGCTCATGGCCTTATTGCCCAGCGGCTCGGCTCGTTCGTTCATGGACGTCAACATTTCTCTTCCCATTGCAAATGCAGTGATCGTGCAACTGCAGAGTATTGCAAGTAAAATTACTAGGACAGAGGATTGTTGTTGCCGTTCTCGACGCCATGCGAGGCAACAACAGCCGAGGTGGGCGACGCGGGCGAGCGTGCCGCAGCAGCACGTCGAGGCGAGCAGGCCGCAGCAGCACGTCGAGGCGAGCAGGCCGCAGCAGCACGCCGCCGCGGCGCGGGTGACGCATCTGAAGGTCGAGCCGAGGTGGGCGACGCGGCCGAGCCTGCCGCAGCAGCACGTCCAGGCGAGCAGGCCGCAGCGCCACGAGACGAGCAGGCCGCAGCACCTCTAGACTTGCAGGCCGCAGCAGGACGTCGAGGCGACGGCCGCAGCGCCGGCGACCCCCCGTCGAGGTGACACGGGGGCCGTGGAATCGACGAGCGGGAGGGGGACTGCCCTCCATTGACGCGAGGCGGCGCGGGCGACCCTGGCATCGGGCGCAGCCGCGGCGAACCCCGTGCTGGTGGCGCCGCCGAGCCAGCCTCTGCGCCTGCAGGCTCGATGGCGGCGCCGCGCGGTGCGGGATCCGGGTCGTCCAGCCGCGAGCGCGTCGGCGGGGAGGGGCCAGCAGCCAGGTAATCCATGGTGCCGCGGCCATGGCGACCCTCGAGGGTGGCCGCGGGGGGCTCGGGCTGGGCAGGCCCGGTGGCGGCGCCGCCGCCCTCCATTCGCCGCGTTTGCTCCTTTTTTTTTTCGTTTTCCTTTCCAGTCGCGTGTGCGTGCGTTACAGAGGAGAGGAGACAGAGAGAGGGACGAGGGTAATTTGGTCGTTTTTCATCGCTGCAGTGTGATTTCTCACGGTAGAAGCGACGGAAGGCCACAAAAGGAAACGAAATTTTGTTTTAGGCCTCATAAGGAACTTCAGATTTAAAAGGGCCATGAAAGGAAGGCTCATTTCTTTTGAGGCCATAGAGGGAATTTCCTCTTGTTTTTGCTTTGGCTTATAGCATCATAAGCCATAAGCTCTGCCAAACAAGAAAAAGCAAAACAGCTTATTGCTGTAGACTACAATAAGTTATTTTGGAATTTGTACTAGGGTAAGCCGTTTTGGATAAGCCAGAAAAACTAGCTTTTCCAGCTCACTCTCTGGATAAGCTGTTTTATAAGCTGTTTTGCCAAATGACTTAACTGAATAAGCCAAATAAATCAGAATAAGCTGATAAGCTATTTTGTCAAGATAAGCTACAGCAAAAGCTATTTTTTGTATAGTCATAAGCCCTGCCAAACATGCCCTTACCTAGTTGCGGATGGGCTTCTAGCCCAGTGGTCAGGCGCCCGAGTGGCAGCCGACCGGTCGGGGGTTCGATCCCCCAATCCCGCACGCGGCACTGTTGCTGCAGCGTGGTACTGTAGCGCGCGCAGTGCACGGCACTGTTGCAGCGGCTCAGTGCTGTTTAGCGCACAGTGTAGAAAAAAAAATCCCCTCGTTCTCCCTGGTCAAAGCACATGACAAAGACTCGCGTCGGAGCTCACAACAGCCAGCTGAGTCTCTGTGTAGGATCAAGGAGGGGGTTCGAGAATTTTCTCGACCTGCGTGAGAGGCTCTTCTCCTTAGCAAATGCGGTCTTCCTCCGGCAGGTCGAGTTTTTTTTTTCTCCGACGTTCCACTCGCTGACGTCTGCTTCGGCACAGAAGCATGCAAAGAAGAGAAGGCGAAACAAAACGCTTGGAACAAAGAACGGGGAGAGCCATGTTTATGCACTAGTGCAGCCTTGCATCACTGTTTTCTTTCTTAATCCTGACCTACAAGCCGGTAGTAACCTCGGACACTGAAAACTCTGATAAAATAGCAAACACAAATCTTCTTTTACAGTACGCTTAACAAGGGTAGTTGACTGGACTAATTACTGTTCTGGTCATGGTTTTGTTTGAGGAAGTAAAAGAGTTACTCAGCTGCTGTCAATTGAGCACACCTCTGAATCAAGAATCCTTGGAGACAATGTAGACAACAACGACGGTGATGTCGTCAACTTTGCCACCTAAGAACCGCTCCGTGCCATCCTTGACATCCCTCGAGCTCTCCACGCTGAACGGCGATGGCGTCCACCAGCTTCTAGACATCTTGCGTGCCACGGCTGCGATCTTGTCCGCCATGCTCTGCTGGGACAGGCCGAGCTCCGTGCCCTTCCGCACCACCCGCTCGAGCTCCGCGTCGAACACGTTGTCGAACAGCCCGTCCGTCCCGACCACCACGACGTCGCCCTCCGCCACCGGCATCTCGCCCACGGCCGCGCCGGCGACGCGGTCTTCCCCCGCGCCCGCGGAGCTGAGCTGGTACGGGCAGTTGAAGTAGTACTGCTGCGGCGCCGAGCGGTGCACCATCTTGCCGCCGCGGAGCACGGCGAAGCCGCTGTCGCCGACGTACGCCCACCGGAGAGTCGCGCCGCGGAGCGACACGATGACCGCCGTGGACGCCCCCGGCGTGCGCGCGCGCCGCGTCTTCAGGTACGCCTTCTGCAGGAGGTTGTAGGGGCTGGCGGGCTTGCTGCGCCGGCCGTGCTTGGCGCTCGCCCGTTTCGCCCCCGCGAGCGCGTGCTTCATGAGCGCCCGCGCGAACGCGGCGGCGTCCACGCCGTCTTCGCGGAACCCGCCGACGCCGTCCGCCACGCCGACGAAGCCGGCCTTGGCGTGGACGAAGTGCGCGTCCTCGTCGTGGTCCGGCAGGTAGCAGGACGCGAGGTCCATCCTCAGGGCACGCGCCTGCGGCGCCACGTGGAGCTTCCCGGAGGTGTTGTGACCACCGTCCTGCGGCGCTGGCACGGGCGTTTCGTCGACTTCTTCTTCTTCCCGGGGGCTACGACCATCGCACACCATCTCGGCAAAGGTGGCGCGCTCGTGCGCATTGCCCGTGGAGTTGGCGGCCCGTTCGTCGACCTCGATCATGATCTGCTCCATCCTCCGCTGCAGCTGCTCCATGGTTATTCCCGTGCCGCTCATCTTGATAATCTGCTGCCTTGCCTGGGATTTCTCTAGGGCGTCAAGCGGCTCCGTGGCACGGTGGTGATATACAGGCGCTAATCTATTCCGGGTGGAATTAATACGACACAATTTGGGGCGCCGCCGGGAGATCAAATCATCCCGTCCGCCAGCCGTAACGCTAAGCCACTCTCCCCTCTTCTCCCGCCGAGAGAGGGTCTCGCTCGTATGGGACGGGAGCTTGCTGGTGCGGGCGATGAGCAGCGAGGACCGAAGCGGCGAAGAGGCCGCGCGGAATTCCAACGGCGGCGGCGGCGGCGACACCACGAGATGGAGACGAGGGCGAACTGTCTGAGCTGGGCTTTCTGTATGTGATGGGGGGCCCTGCTATTTCCTTTACCGGGCCCTTCTGGGTGCTTCGCCTGTTTGCCATCGTGACAAGCAGAAGCTCGATTTCCTCTCAAAGAAAAAAAAAAGGAAAAAAGCAGAAGCTCGATCTGTCATGTACAATTGGAAGTACTGTTGTCATCAGGACAGTCTTCTGAGGCCTCCTTTGGGAACGCCTTTCCCCGCCGGGATCCCTGTCGATTCCCAGGCTGGCGGCCCATGCGGAAATCGACCCCGGGCCGAATTCCTCAGCCTTTGGAAGACCCGTGGACAGGGTAGAATCGCCCCGGTGACGGCCGGTTTAGACGGGTAACAAATCCGCGTCCTCGGAGTCGTGTCCACCAACCCCGTCTCTCTTCCCCGTTTCGTTCTCGCTCGATGCGACAACGCCCGCCGCCAAGCCGCGACGCCACGACCGCCTCCGCCCCCGCGAGGCCACGGCCGCCTCTTCCCCCGCGACGCCGCGGCCGTTTCTTCCTCCTTCCCCGCGACGCCGCGGCTACCTCCTCCTCTCCGACGACGCCGCGGCCGACTCCTCATCGACGAACGGACAATGACCGCCTCCTCCTCCCCGACGAGTTCGCGAAACGCTCGACGCCGGCACTCTGCTCGTCGTCAAGGTGAGCTCTCTCTCTCTCTCTCTCTCTCTGATGACGAAGCTGCCGTCACATTCTCCAGATCTCAAACGAGGGAGGCAGCCAAAAGATCCGCAAGCTAGGCTCAAGAACGAGAAATCGACGACGTCAGTGTGAGCTCCCACTCTCTCCCTCACCCTCCCGCTTCTTATTTCCGTATCTAGACTTTCAAGAATAATTTTGAGCCTTTTCCAATGTAGATCTGAACGAAGGAAGGCAAGGAGGTGCAAGATTGCCACTGGATTGACCACGTTCCATATCAATCTCTTGTGGTAAGAAAGTTTTACTGTGGTCTCGGTAGATACTGGGCAGAATTTTGGGGGAAAAGCTAGGGATGGTTCTGTCCCTTTGTGTGTTTAGTAGCCGCTTCATAAGGTTTCTAGGCTTTGATCTCGAAGCATTTGGTCTAGATGCAGTTCTTCGGTTCCCTTATCACTGATGTGACTTGTTTTCTGATCCTTTTCATGATAGTGAAGTAGGCTTATTAGAATCAAAAAGCATCCCCTGTTGTGTGTGTTCAAGTAGTTAACTGCACAATCTTTACATGGGAAATACTCAGAGACCAAGATAAGACTACGGCTCTAATGGTTCATTAGTCAGTTGTGAATTTATTTCTGGTAGTTGCAAAAACTGCATGTGTCAGTATCGTTTGTTTGCTATGCTGGAAAATTTTACTGTGTGGTTGAATAATGGTGCTCTGTTCAGAATTTGGCCTTGTTTATCAAGTTTGCTGAAACCCTTGTGCTTGCAAAATACTAACAAAGGATCTATTCTTCAATGGGACTTGTGATACAATGCTAAAAATATAGCATCTTATATCAAATTGATGTTCAACATGGCGGTTATTTTTTTGTTCTATTATGAAGCAACTAATAGCTGATCCTTTTTGATGCAGGAACCTCGCTGAGTCACTATAGTATTGTATTTGGTGCTGTGGTAATTTGGAGATGCTGAAATGGTGTCTTAGCAGCATGAACGCATGAACTACGGCTCAGTCAATTTCTAAATTATATGTACTTTAATAATTTGCTGGTGTTGTGATGTATTTGGAACCACTGAAATGATTCCTGTTGGTGGAATGCAAAATGATGTATGTCTTTTGTTTGCCATGCCTGGTAGCAAAATGAAGTATGTACTCATGAAGTTGGTGGGATGTTGATAATTTGCTAGTCACAATTTTATCGATTTTTTTCTGAATTTTTGGATCTTTTTTCGATTTTTCTGAATATTCGGGGTCATTTTTCGATTTTCCCGAATGCTTGGGGTCGTTTTTCATTTTTTTTTCTAAACTTTTGGAGTCGTTTTTCGATTTTTCCTTAATTTTCGGAGTCATTTTTTTATTTTTCCTGAAATATCGAGATTTTTTTATTTTACAAAAAAAATCGGAGCATTTGACCCGGGTTCCTAGTCATGTGCTGCCAAAGGCCAACAGGGGGAGCCCCAACTGCGCACCCCCGGGTGGCAGTGTGCAGGTAATTCCCCTGCCGCGGACAGTGGCCCGGGGCAGCCACTCCGGCGCTCCCAAAGGAGGCCTGAATGAGTTATTAGGCACGTGTGTGTCAAATGCGGTCATCGCTGACTTCTCGGGGAGATGGAACTGCCCTGTCTCGGCAATCACGGTCGAGCTCATCGAGGAGGGCGTTGAAGACTCGTTCGTCGACCTCTCGGAGTGCTTGTTGGACCTCCTCCGACGTCTTCGCCTTCCCAGAAAGCCATCGCTGCATGCTCTTGAACTTCTTTGTGACCGCGGCCATCTCGGTGATCCTGCTCACTCTTTCGTGGATATTGATCAGTGTCTGTTGCATCCGCCGCACCAGCTTCTCCACTGTTGACATCTTTTTAGAGAATAGGTGTCCCCTGCTTTTATTCAAAGCAAAATGAGTTCGGTACATTGTTGAGCACTGGCTCCAAGCCATTCATGGTCACCGGCGCACCGGTCCAGCTTACATCCAGCTCTACCCTAGCCTGAATAGACAAAACATGTTCACTCTCAGCTATCTCACTTCCTGGAGCATCAGTAGGACCTGGCACCTCCCAGGTCAGCCTGTGTGGTGAGGACGCCATCTCTTGCAACGAACGTACCAGTCCATCCATCTCGGCTCGCTCCTCTTCCATGCACAGCACACGCCACGACTTCATCCTCCTCGCTATCCTCCTCAGCAGCTCCCTGTCGCTTGTCCATCTCCCATCCTGAAAACATAAGACATTCCTTAGTTTCCAAATAGACCACAGAACAGCCGAAGACAGCATGTTTAACAGCTTATTCTTCTTATTGCTGACCCAGAACCTCGCAACTGATTCAAAATCAGCTCCTAAGTTCTTTGTTGTGATTTCAGAAATATAAACCCAGATGGCTTTAGCCACACAGCAATCAAAGAACAAGTGATTTACGCTTTCACATTCATTGCAGAAAAGGCACTTGAGGTCTTCTACCTCCCTTCTTTTAGCAAGGTTGTCTCTAGTCAGAGTCTTGTTATTAGCTACCAGCCATAAGAAGACATGTATTCTGGGGGGCACATTCAGTTTCCACACGACAGGCGTATAAACTGGCATGACCCCCCTGAAATTCACCACTGCATATAGGGACTGCAAAAAGAATAAGTACCAGAGGAGTTAAACTGCCATATAATGGCATCCTCCTCTTCTGTGAGAACAACACTACCAGCAACCTGCAGTAATTCATACCACAAATTCATGGTTCTCACACCAACTGTCCTCCTGAAGGTGAATTTTAAATTCACTCCATCCCACACCTCTGCTATTGTGCCGCCCTTCTCATTCACTATGCAATATAACTCCCAGAACTGCACAGCCAAACTGGAGGACCCAAACCATTGGTCCTCCCAAAAACGAACTTTTTTACCATCACCTATCTTCCACATATAGCCCATCTTAGCTGCCTGACTAGCCCATATCACCCCTTTCCAGAAGGGGGATACATTTTTGTCACTGCAACAAAAGATATTTGGGGAATTAACTCTATATTTGTGGTCCACAACCAACTTCCAGAGTTTACCATCACTTTTATAATATCTTTGAACCCAGGAAGCAAGGAGGCAAAGGTTAAGGTCCCTTAGGTCAGGAATGCCCATCCCACCATGTTCCTTTTTCTGTGCTAGGCTCTGCCAATTGGACAGATGGTATTTATGTTTCCCTTCTTGATCATCCCAGAAAAAGTTAGCCATCTGGAAATTAATGGCCTCAATGGCCCATTTAGGAAATTTAATTATGGAAAGTAAGTAAATCGGTATACTTGCTAAACAAGATTTTAGCAGGGTCAGCCTTCCACCATAAGACAGCAGCCTCCCTTTCCAGCCAGCAATTCTCTTAAGAATTTTGTCTACCACTGGTTGTATATCTTCTCTCCTCAGCTTATCATGATGCAGAGGGACCCCCAGGTATTTGAAAGGAAAGGAACCTTTTTTACAGCAAAAGATTTTTGCAAACTCATTAGCTTCCTCTTCTTCCAAGTTCACAGGGGTCATGTCACTCTTATGATAGTTTATTTTCATACCTGACAGTTGTTCAAAACAGACCAGCAACCACTTCAAATGAGTTGCTGCCTCAGCTTTATTTTCTAAGAAAAGGAGGGTATCATCAGCATATTGTAGGCTGATAATTCCCTCTGGGTACATGTCAGTCATAAAGCCTTTAATATATCCCCCTGATGCTGCTTTAGCCAGCATTCTGGTGAACACATCAGCCACTAAATTAAAGAGTATGGGAGATAAAGGATCTCCCTGTCTAAGCCCTTTACCTGGCTTGAAATAACCACTATTCTCATCATTTAGTCTTATACAAATTGATCCATTTTTGACCAAACTTAAGACCCATTGGATCCACTTTGAACCAAAACCTCTAGAGTTTAGCATTTCCTCAAGGAAATCCCAGTTTACTCTGTCATAGGCTTTTTCATAATCTAAATTTAGCACTATACCTTTCTTCCTATTCTTGACAGCATCATGAATAATTTCATGGGCTGTCACCACACTCTCTAAAATATATCTTCCTTTCACAAAAGCTGTCTGATTAATTGACAGTAGTCTCTCACTAATTTTGACTAATCTGTTATTCAAAGCTTTTGAAAAAACTTTGAAACTACAGTTGATGAGGCTGATCGGCCTGAATTTTTTTAAATTCTTTGCCTCCTCCTCTTTTGGGATTAAGGTCACCATTGCATAGTTTAGTCTAGCAATGTTGAGCTTACCTTTCTCAAACTCTCTAACTAAAGCCATAAACTCTTCCTTGATAAAGGTCCAGAATTTTTGATAAAACATGAAAGAAAAACCATCAGGGCCTGGTGCACCATCTGCATAGGATCCAAAAATAGCCTCTCTTATTTCTTCCTCAGAAAAGTTAGCTTCTAAAGCTTCATTCTCCTCTAAAGTAACCTTATCTTCTTGGTCCCAAAAATCATCTCCAAGATGAATATTGGACTTCGTTTCTCCTCCAAAAAGGTTTTTATAGAAGGCAGCAGCATGCTTAAGCATACCCTCATTATCTTCTATTAAACCCTCATCTCCTTCAAGGCTATTAATTGCCTTCTTTCTTCTTCTCTGATTTGCTTTAGCTTGGAAGTATGCTGTGTTTTTATCACCTTCCTTGATGTCCCGGTCTCTCGATCTTTGTCTTGCTTTTATCTCTTCAAGGCGCCATATTTCTTCTAGTTCTGCAACAATCTCTTTTCTGCGTTCCCTCTCACTCTCAGACAATTGGTGTTCCTCAGAAGCTAGGTCCATAAGGTCCAATTCTGATAACAGAGCCACCTTATGTTTCCTAACCTCTGCACCAATATTTTTACTCCAACCCTTAATTTTCTTCC
Source organism: Eragrostis nindensis (assembly GCA_012490785.1). Classification (NCBI taxonomy): domain Eukaryota; kingdom Viridiplantae; phylum Streptophyta; class Magnoliopsida; order Poales; family Poaceae; genus Eragrostis; species Eragrostis nindensis. The sequence continues at coordinate 167,179 of JAAXCT010000920.1, forward strand.
TCAGAGTCCTGATTCTGAACTGCCAGATCTCTATAGGATCAGTATAAGGGCAGTCCATAGTCCAAACCTCAATTACCAGGTTTTCAAAACCATCCACTTCCAGCCACCATTTTTCAAAGCGAAAAATAGACTCTTTCCAGGTTTTACTAACCCCAGAGTCAAAGAGGAGGGGGTTATGATCACTGACCCCCTTAGGTAGTAATTTAGTCGAAGTTAATGGATATTTAATATCCCAGCTTGTGGTAACAAAAATTCTATCTAAAGTTGCCATAATGGGTTCTTCCTGGTTGTTACACCAGGTGAAAGATCTACTAGGATCTTTGATTTCAATCAGCCCCCATTTATTAATCCAGTCATTAAAGCCAAGAGTGAAGTTGCTGTTAATCACACCATTACTCTTGTCTTCCTGGAACCTTACTAGATTGAAATCACCTCCTAGCACAGTAGGACCCCCCCAATCAGCCATAACCTGATGAAGTTCATCAATGAACTCCATCTTGGTTTCATCATAGGGCGATCCATACACCACAATCAATCTCCAAACAAATTTGTCACTGTTATTTCTAATCACAGCAGAAGCACAGTATTTAAAATACTTCCAACTCAGAATTTCTCCCAAGGACTCCCTGATACCCACTAAGATGCCACCTGCAGTCCCAGTGGCAGGTAAATAATTCCACATAAAGCCTCTACCAGCTCTATGTAAGAAAGCATCACTAAAAACAGATTTCTTGGTTTCCTGAAACCCAACAAAATCAAGGCTATTCATATTAATGAAATCAGCCATACAGTTCAACCTGCCTGTTTTATTCAGGCCTCTAATATTCCAAAAGGCACCTATCATTAGGATTGATTATATTTATTCTACTCCTACATTTACCTTTTCTCACTACCTCAGTCCAAAGCATTTTAGGGGAGCTGCTCTGAACATCTTTAGGACATTCTGCAGTTTTCTCACCGGACTGGGTATTTTCAAGGCTATTATCAAACACTTCAGTTTCCATATCTAGGTTAGCTGGAAGCATATCTCAGGATTATCTTCAGCAAACTGGTTAAAATGATTCAACTCCACATTTTGCAGTTCTTTAATAATATCATTTTTCTCAATGCAATCGTTACCAATACAGATGTCAACATCTTCAGCAATTCTATTTAAAAATTCTGCATCAAGTGCAGCGAAGGAGTTACCTTTTTTACCAGGAAGCTCCAGATTCTTCTGTTGTTTCAGAGATACAGCTCTCTGCATCGCAGTCAGGCCGTCCTCTTTTCTTCATCTCTTCCTTTCAATCATGATTGGCCCCCAGCTCTTGTTCATGCAAGGTTTTAGCACTGTTTTCTTGTCCTTTTTAGCTTGTCTTGCCTTCTCAATGGCAGCTACCATATCCTTGCTCAGCTCACACCCCTCTTCCTGAGACATGTTATCCTCCTCTGCTCCCTCATCGAGCAGTTCCATATCCTTCAACATGTTATCACAATCTTCCTTTGTGGGGTCTCTATTTCCTTCCAGGAACTCCAACCATCTATTATGGGAGTTTTCTTGATCTTCACTGATCACTCTCTCACCTTCACTCTCTTTGTCCTGTTCATACATGTTTGCAATGATATCTGGACTCTGCATGTCTTCACCATTCAAGGCACTTGTACACACTGTCTTGGCCCCATACGTTGCACTTGTATTCATTGTTGGTCTTGCCGGTGTCTTATCTTCTTTATCAGTATCCATCTTCTGAGGAATATCATCTAGATCATCAGCTTCATCATCATTATCTTCTCCTGCACCTTTTTTGCTGTCTGGGTTATCATCATCACCACCATCTGGGTCATCCCTATCAACACCTTGCTGCTCAAACCCCTCAACCAGAAAGGACACCATGTATATCTTCTTGTCCATTTCAAATAACCTTTCAAAAGGTATGCAAGTGGGGTCTCTGCAGGCAATCTTGATCCTCACCTTCTCATAGAAAGATTTGAAGAGTGAAGACCAATCCACCTCTATCATCATCCCAAAGGCTGAGATCACCTGGGCAAAGACTCTCCAATCACACCACTTTGGTGGTATCCCCTCAATTTGGACCCAGGCCTCTGTCAGTTCACCGAAATGATCAGTATCACCAATCCATTCAGTTACTTCCACCTGCACACCTTCTTTCCTCAAGTTGAAGGATGGCAAGTTTTGGATGTCAGACACCCTTTTATGGGAGGGAAATCTGACCAGGAATTTACTCGGAGTCAACTCCCTGATCTGCCATGGCCACTCTTTGCAAAAGATGTCACTCAGCTCCTTTTCAAGCTCTGCCATAGATATGTTTCCACTCTTGATCTTCACCAGGCCACAATTGTTGATGTTCAGCCATCTTGTTGTCTCCACTTCTGGTAACTGGATGTGGAAGAATCCAAGCTTCTCACTGGCACTCCCCATGTATTCAGCTACAGGATGTTTCTTCTTCCACTCCGGGCAAGCTGTCATGTAGTGACCTGGTACTGCACATATGAAACAGTCCTTTGATTTATCACATATTCCAACGAAATGGCCTGGTTCTCCACAGTTATAGCAGGTCATCCCTTTGTATCTTGGATCCAAACCCATCGTTTGGTCCTTTAATCCCACTTCAACCTTCTGACCCACAGAAACCTTTTCCTTCAGATTTGGTTTATCGACCTGGGTTTGCCTGTGAGCCCGTGGGACTTGCTGCTGATTACTCAGCTGCTGCTGTTTCTGAGTTTGTTTCTGAGGTTGCGACTGTGGATGGGGCGGCGGTGGCGGTGGAGGTGGGTTGAACTGCGCCTGTGTGTTGAAGCTCTTCTGACCTTTCCCCTGCTGATACCTCTGGTTGTTAGCTTGATACTGGCCTCCCGGTTGGTACGGTCGTGGTGGCCGGTTCTCCGGCTGCCACACCCATCTTCCACCTTCAGCCATGGGGATCCTCTTCAACACCTCTACGTATGTCGCTCTCTCACCTCCCTTCGCCCAGATGTCTCTCGAGTAGCTAATTTGTATGGCCGGCAAGGTAATCCTGTCTGATCTCCTCACCGGAAAGCAATCCTCCGGCCCGAAACTCCTAGCCTGAACCAACTCCTTGCGAATCCAGACTAAGCAGCCTCCATGAGCGGTGGTGGCGGCTGGATGAATCCAAACTGTTGACATCTCTGTCATCTTGGTGCTTTGAGTCAGGTTAATTCTTGATGGCTTCAAACTCCTCCTTTCATATGATGGAAATATATACTAGGCGCTATGCTATAACTGCTGGCAGATGACACCAGTGTTTGGACCACCAATCACCAGTCATCCTTGGCTCATAAGGAGACATCGCACCGTCACCACTCACTAATGCCTAGTGCATTGCATAAAAATGGAAAGCACGAGCTGGCAACGAAACTTCATGAAGCAGGCAGCCGGATGCGCGTAGCTCAGAGATGAGGAGAACGTTAAACAGGTCGTCCAACAGCTTAAACAGAGAGATCCCACATGACCAGGCTCCGCTCTGAAGTCAAGTGTGAGCACGGGAATTTCCGTAAAAGACTAAGCACCACTTAATTCTACGTTGCTGTCGCACCACCAGCCAACTCGATACTCTAAAGTGGTAATTTGGCACTGGGTTACTCTACCATGAAAGCTTGAGGGCGACTACTCGTGTGCTGCCTCCGAAGGAAACTTAGAGGCTACTCCTCATGTGCGGTTCAGCGTAGCTCATAACAAAAACCGTATAACTCTTTGCTTCACGGCTCCAGATTGTGGCACTTTTATGGTTGCCCCCCCAAAAAAAAAGATTGTGGCACTTTTATAGCATTTTTGCTGTAATATTGTGAGGACGGTTGTTCACTTACTTGCCGTGCATTCCCTTTCTTTTCAGCTAGACGATCTTATATACTGTATGCAAGCAAAGTTTGTTATAAATGGTGTCATTCTTATATGATTGGGGTTTATGATCTGACTCAAATCGTAAACCTCTATCATATTTGTCCTGATTTCCCTCATAGTAAAAAAGCGTATGGTAGCAGAGTACTGATTATTAATAGATATTAATCTCCCTCTGACAAAAAATAAGCTGTGAGGCAAAGTTTTTAAGTTGACCGTAGTAGTATTAAAATATTACTTGGATTCACATTGTGAGAACACTAATGTTATTAGATTCAAAATGAAAGTATTTCTCATAACAAATAGTAGTTCTCTTTTAAATCATATATTGAAAGAAATTTATAGTCAAAGTCATCTGAAGACCGTGTTGCTATCCTAAACGAATTATATTTGCACAAAAGCTTACCGCGAGTAAGCAGTGAACACTAAATTTTACATGCCCTGATTGTATGGCTAGTATGACCGGGCCCAGCTTTAGTCAAGGTACAGTTGTTTTCTCCAAATAAAGCACTCAAACTTTTGTGGATTACGCATAGGAGAAAGGTCATGATGCTTTCAACGACAAATCGAAACATTTTTCACTTGATGAAATGTAATTTCAAACTTCCATTAATTTTTTAGTTTCTAATTGAGGACCGAAGATGCATGTGCAAATCCATGCATATAATAATTTTGACCATTTGATGTCTTTCAAATGACAGTGAAAATTAATTGTGCTTCACTTTTTAGTTGCGTAGGCGTAGCTTCTCACAAAAAGTTTAGGGAAAATCGAGATGTAATTTAACCATCAAATTAAGTTTGGGTAGCACCCTTCCCGGTCCTTCCTTCCACATTACTACATGCATGCGGTCGCCAAGGTGCTCAAAACTGTCTAGGGTCTAAAATCTCGCTGCTCCAAATCTAGACAGGAAACAAAAGGAAAACATGTGTTGAACTACTGGCTCACACTCCTCGCCTTTCCATGATCATTAGTAATTTCTCCTCGAAGGTTATCATCTCCGCATGGAAATGAATGATCGAGCCAGTAGCAAAACAAAATGCATGTAGTGAAAATGATCTTGGGGATGTTTAAGAACTCTCTCTTTTTTTCATGCACCTAGCAATTTGGTTTAGAAGAAAATTATAGGTTACCAGATTATCATCGAAACCCGTTTCGTTAAAGTTATCTTTTATGCAGCATATGGTATGTTGGAGATAACACTGTTCCACAAACTTGTGCACTGGTAGTAACTCCTGCCGCTGTAAACGCTCATCTATCCACAAGGATAAACAAATTTACTAGGATGGTTTGCTTAACTTCCTTTTCCCCACATTTGCAAAAAAAAAAAGAGCTTACTTTTCCTAAAACTTTACGATCAATTATTGCATGCTAACTACTGAAATATAAGGCCCAATCTGTTTACCTATCAGATAAGTTCATATCGTTGCGTAAGTCTATTTACTAAACTGGTAAGTTCATTTATCTAGGGCGGACTATTAGAATATCCAAAAAAATTTAGCATCATTGGAAGATCCAGATAATTTTTATCACAACACAATCTTTGTGCGCAGGATCACAACGCAAATTTGATACTACAAAAAAGATAGGTTTGCACTCTGGTGGCTTTGAGTACAATTGCCTTGGGTGGGTCAGGTTTGTAGTTTAGGCCTCAAAGGCCTCAAATAGTTCTCTTTGTTAAAAAAAAAAGGGCCTTAAAGAGTTCGACCTTATTCACGGCCCAACTCGTCCTGACCAATTTTTGTACCTCTCACTTTGGCAAAACCTCCTATTCAAATAACTGACAAAAAAACTCTAAAAATAAGAGTATCAATGAGAAGTTTGAATAGATTTTGTAGGAAATTTTTCCAAGAAAATATTGTTTGAGAACATCTTCCAAGGTGTAGGTTCAAAGAGAAAGGTTGAGATATATATATTTTTTCAGAAAAGCATTTAGGTATGCCTTTGCATGTTGATTAACAAACTTGTTTTTTGCTAGGAAGAATGTCCTAAGAAAGGAGAAAAATAGAAGTAGAAAAGAAAAAGAGGGGGCGAGGTGATATAGATGGTTGGTGGTGGTATAGATGGGCATGTGGGCCAGGCTATCCATGCCACCCACGGTCCACTGGGAAAAGGCCCAGGCACCACAGCATGGCCCGAGGCCTGGTGCCGTGCTTGGACTGCTGGTCTAGCCCGTTGGGCGTGCCATGCACTATCCGTTCAAAAATAATTAGAATTAAGGGCCTGTTTGGCAGGGCTTCGGATTATGCAGAAAACAGATTCTACACTGGATTCTGACGCAAAACAGATTCTTTGGCTTATTCGGGATTCTATGTCAAAACAGCTTCTCCAGTCAGACCGTTTGGCAAAACAGATTATCCTGACATTTCTTGAAATGGATTATGCATGTAAAATGATTGCAGTGCCTCTAAAATTAAAACTTCAGTTTGTCCACACCTTGTGAAATGAAAATAAGTACATGAAATAAATTAAATATAAGTAGATGACTACTAATAAGATCAAGTTTGAACTTATATTTTTTTTAAAAAAGTTGGAAAAATATAGTCACGTGGTCTAGTTTTGAAGATCTCACCGCAACGATCGCAACGGTGTAATCGGTTCGTAATTAGGATGTTCCGTTTGTAATCTACGAATTTTTTAAACAAGTATAATTGTGTTTGTCTGGTGGGCCCGCCCATGGTTGCGCGTGTGTCAGTTGTGTGTCAGTTGAGAATCCATCTGAAGCTAGAAATACCCACTTCTGCTCCCACGATGAAAACGAAAACGGATTCTCTCAACTCTTTTGCTCAGAAGCTGTTTCTCATATGTCTGTTTGGCAAACTGTAAAGAGACGCAGAAGCAGAAGCACCTGTAGAATATGTGCCAAAGAGCACCTAAGTTGCATTAGCTATCAGCTTAGAAGTTACTTCCTCCATTTTTAAATTGATATTGTCGTTATATTTTTTAATTATGTTTGACATTTTATTTTATTCAAAATATTGTTTCAAAATTATAAAATTTATAAGTTATGCTTAAACGTTGGTTGATAAAACAAATCATAACAAAATATACGGTAATTTTCTTAAAAAAATTGAATAAAGCAAATGGTTAAACGTAACTCAAAAAATCAACGGCGACATTAATTTAAGAAAAAAAGAGTAGCTTGTCTAGTTTTCAAGGAGCTGGCATGGTAGGATCCGCCCATCTCATCGTGCCGGGAACAAACATAGGTAGGCTCGTTGCCCATGTAGACCTGATGACGCGCTTGCGGGGGTGAGGAGGGAGCGAGACCCATCAAAGATAGAACAAAGATAGAACAAAGCTCCGTCAAGTGATAATATATGACATGAGCGGCGAGTAATTAGATAGATAAGTTCGCACACGCTGGCCCAGTTTGGAGCACAGGAGTGTCCATGAACCGTAAAATGATTTCACCGGATATCGTTCAATGCCACATGAAAAATGTAGGATTTGAAAGAAAAAAAATCTCCACTCAAAAAGAAGCCTAAAAAGATGTTTGGTAATAAGTACCGCCTGGTCCCGCTCCACCATTTTGGTCCCGCTCCATGATCTAGCACCTCCACAAATACCTTTCACGATCTAGAAGGTAAGATTAACCTTTATGGTGTTGGAATTAAGGCAGGGCAAATAACCTTGAGTCTATCGTCACTGCTGCACTAAACTGCATGGTTGCACTTGTGATTAATAAGAATTTATTTGGTAGGGCTTCTCTAATTGCTTTTCTAACTGCTTCACGTGATTCTCAATAAAAAAAGGTGCTCTCTTAAGATGCTTCTTCTTTAAAAAGGAGGAAGCCACACAAAAAAAAAAGTGAAGCAAGAAGCCATGAAAAATAGCTTCACCGACTTCTTTTTCGTCCTCTCTTTACATATTTGTTCCTAATTAATAAGAAAAATTATTAGAGAAATTGTTTTGCCAAACGTTTTAGGCACAGCCACAGACACAACCAACACAACCGTTTTTCCAAAGAAGCCAAAGCAACAACCGAAGTCACAACCACAGACCTGCCAAATGGGCCTTAAGTGTTGCAGTGTTTCATGAGTGACAACCAAACTCATCTTTTATTTTATGAACAACCAATGCATATGAGTCAGGAATTGACAGAGACCAGAAAGTTTGTCCTATAAGGGGCCCAAAAATAATTTTTTCTTGAACTATATGTGTCGTAACCCTAAAATTTCAGATATTCCGAAGGCTAATTATGAAAATTTCCGAAGACTTGTCTTGCACGTCAAGGTTTAGGAGATATGTTCCAATCTCTTTACTAATACGGTAAAGTTGAATTGTAATCACGCTAGGACTCTATATGCGGTTGTTGGGCCTATAAATATTCATGTACACCCCCGATGAGGAGGTGATCGACACTTTCCGCAACCCTAGCATGAAGGCTGTCAACATAATCAAGATCCACACTGGACGTAGGGTTATTATATTTCGGGAGGCCCGAACCAGTATAAACTTCTGCGTGTTCTTAGATTGATCTCTACTTCTCACGTTGCTCCCACGATCCAAATATCTGCCGAACGCTCCGTTCAGACGGGCTACGACAATATGCATGGTCAATTTGTGTGTACATAGGAGGTGTGTATGAAGCATAGGGAGGCCACCCCTCTCTCTTTTTTTTTTCATTTTGCACCACCATCGTGATTAAGTTCTCCATTAGACAACTCAGCAGTTGTGCGAATCAATCAATTGCGCGATCCTATTGATTTGTACATACAAGCAGCTACTATAGAGATGACTAGATAGATGAATGAATGATGAGCATTCAGTGAAGGCGTGTTTGTGAGTTTCTTTATTTGTACTGTATTTTCAGAGAGAGAGAGAGAGAGATAGCGCGCGTCATATTCGATAGGTGTCGTCGCTTACAAGGTGGTTCCAGTAGCCCAGCACACTCCTGTTCTTTAATTTGGTTGTAAAAAAATATAGTACAATAGCAGGGACGTGAGCCAGGCTGAATTCCGGCACGTTTCCTGCGTTCGGATATCAATAGAGGGGGGATCTAGGAACGGACAAGTAGCATTCCGACGAACACTTTGTGAAGCATCCCTCTCGGTTGGTGCGACGATGAGTCGATGATATCTTTGCATGATCCTGTGCAAGCGACGTGGCCGAGCGGTAAGATTTTCACGATTCAGCAGCTGCTCCCAAGTCGCCGCGTAAACGTGTAGCAGGTTTCGGCTCCGCATGCAAGGTCGACATACCATCTTTGAGGCGTACCATCAGCGCACGTTCAATTTTGCATTCACTCACAACGTGGAGAAGAGCGAGTTGCAACTTGCAAGAGCCCTGCATGGCAAAGGAGGAAATTAACAACTATGATATTGCCAAGGGATGAAGGGAGACGCAACAACAGGAGGTGGCAGTGGCGAACCAAAATTCGTCAAGCTAGCTGCGTGTGTTAAGAGGCAGCTCAAACTGATTGATCGATCCTTGTGCTGGACTTTTTCATCTCTCTTTTCCCGTCTTAATGAAAAGGCAGATCATCTGTAATTTTTCGCAAGTTCCTTTGGAGTCCAAACTCCAAAGTTCTTCTACGAGCTTCAAGTTCTCCTGGCCTAGCACTTCGTATCGGAGACTTGAGTGGATTTTCTTGTGCTAATAACTTACTCTCTCTGTTGAACTAAAACAGGTGATCTTCTTTCAAACTAGCTATATATTAACCGTAGAGAAGAAATGTACTAATGAGACTTTTTTTTGAGCGGAAAGAAGGCTTATATTAATATATAGCTGAGTACACACTAATGTTACATGCACTTTGTAAACCAAAGAGATTACAATAAAAAGCACTTAGCATGTAGCTCCAAAACTGAGTCCCAAACATGTACGAAGATTCATACGAATGGCTGCATAACCAAACACTTAGCAAACAGGTTGAGAACAAATGCCCATTGAACGGCGGCTAACGTTTCTGTAGGCGGAATTGAACAAAATCTTATTCTTTCTTGTGTCCTCCTTCTGCTTATGTCTGCCACCGAAGAAGGAAAAAGACCAATCTCGATCTTCTCACTACCCCTCTATCATGATCGGATCTAATCATGACAAAACGGAGAAGGGGCGGACAAATAGACCATACGATGTCACATAAAAAAAAGAAGAAGTGGAAAGACCATACGATGATCTTCTATGCAATTATACCACTGCAGAGAGCTGTCGTTTTCTTCCAATGAATGAAAGGGAGCACACTCAGCTAGCCTCTCTATGGGCAAATATGACTTTTTATTCCTCTCGAACCTCTATATAATGGATGAGGGTGTAGTCTCTGCAATCCAGGCAACATAGGCGCTGAAATACAATTATATATCTCTAGTTCTCGCCTGGCGTTCTTCTGGTACGGTATTACTATTCTAGTTGTATCTTCACTAGTCTTCCCTTTACTCTATCCATCTATAACGAAATGGTTTTGCTATTGGTTTTCTAATTGAAATTTGCATTGCATGTGGCATAATTAACACTCCGATATTTATTATATTCATTGAAAACATATTTCTTACAAATTACATGCATGTCCTGATTGCAAACAATCGGGGAATATTCACATCTCGAATCAGGGACCTTGGGCGCAGTACTGATTAGTATTGTGACGAGATCTCACAAGGGGACGTTTCAGTCCAACCACAAAGAGACGCTACGGAAAGAAAGATAGAGGCAGGCGGCGGCGGCTCCTGAAGAAAATTTTGCCGGCCCCCTCGCCTCCGGCGGCCTCGCCGTCGGCGGAGGAGGGAGGCCCGGCATCCGGCGTCCACTTTGTTCGCTCTTAAGTTTAGATAGGGTTAGGTTCCGTGGTGGTTGCTTTTGGCGGCGGCCACGGTGGTTGTTAGGGTTAGGGTTCCTCTAGTGGTTCGGTCCAAGAAGGTGGCGGCGGTTGTGCGGCGTCATCAACTTCGTCGGCATGGAGCATTGGAGGACAAGGCGTCTCCGCGGTGGTGGCGAGTCGAAGGCGCCATCATCGATGAAGAATAAGGTACTCCGGCCCCTCCTTTGTCTTGTCATGGTTCTTCTTGGCCATGGCTGTGGGCTAGTGAGACTTCGGTTTCCGGTGATATCCATCTGGATGTCGCTCGGATTTGTGTTTTCCTATGACGGATATGGTGGAGGAGGCGACGATGAGCTCGGCTACGGGCTTGACGGCGGCAAGTTCATCGTATTTGCATGTGGAATATCGGTCTACCCCTCTTTTGCGAAAGGGTTGGGTTTCAGTTTTCCCCCGTCGGAGATGAGGATGGCGGTGGTGGATGGTGAGATGGCCATGTTCGTTCAGATCGGAGTTCTCTTCCGTGGCATATCTGTCTGGGATGGTGATCCTAGATGGTGGAATTTTCGGCTCTTTCAAGGTTTCTTGTCTCCCATCAATGGAGTTGGCGTTGATTGGGATGCTCTTGTAATCTGGGGATGTAATTTGCTTCAATATTAATGAAATTCCCCTTTTCGCAAAAAAAAAAAAAAAAGTATTGTGACGAGATGTGTCCAATATATAAATTTGTTGGAACTTTACGACGCCTTCATAGTTTTAGGAGCTTAGCTTTTCAGTCCAAGAGGGGCCAAACATTGGATTGTCGATCCGTTACGAACGTATGTAGTTGATGTGACCAGCGTGTGGACCATGACGTTTGAAATTATAAATTGTTTGTGCAATAGTAGAGAGATTGTCGGTAAAGAATGTTACTATGGTGTGATTATGTCCTCAATATGCAATTTTGACGATTTAGTTTTCTATAGCTTATTGGAAAGGAAAAATAAACTAATAATATTTTTTGTGTTATATGATTATATATATATATATATATACTAATATAATTTTACATTGTATTTTCAATAGTTTCATGGTAACACTACAGCAAGTTAAACCAAGAATAACCTTATTTTTATAAACATACTCATAAAAAGTGACATGTAAAAAGAAATAATATATGTGGGAAAACTTTCATTAATATTTCCGGTCGGGATTTTTTTGTCCTTCCCGGCAACAAAATTGTGCTGGACGTAGCTCAAACAAGCTGGTCGGAACGACATCACAAACCAAACTAAGGGAGTAACCGCCTGTTCGGCTTGCTGGAATCGGCTGGGCTGGAATCGGTTGGCTGGTGACCGTTACTCACGTAGGCACTGTAGCACCAGCCGATTCCAGCCACCAGCCCAGCCAGAAACGCTGAACCGAACAGGCCGTAAGATGGATTATATAAATCTGAGTAGGAGACAAACATACCCTAAATGCTCTAATTTGTCTTTGATATACTTTTGCTTGCTTCCTTCGCACACTTTGCATTGAAGTTTTTGTGCGAAGAGCAAAACACAAGCATGTGTATTGTGAGTGACATGACAAAAAGGATCGCAATTAATTAACACATTCTCGACTTTATCCTTTTAAAAAAATTAAAATGGTTACTCCGGAGACCATGAACAAACATAATGAAATTAAGGGAATATTATTGAGATAACACAAAATTTAGCCTAGCCAGGCTTTCATTTTGGGGTATTACAAGTTTTCACCAAGCCATCTTATTGCCTTTGGGAGCACCCAGCAGTTCTCTACATCATGGCCAAGAACTACGGTGAACTGTACAACGTCCTTGGCTGGGGTGACCCCTACTTCGCGGTGAACGCTGAAGGCCACCTCTGCGCCAAGCCCAAAGGCCGCGAGACGGAGCCGGGGAAGGAGATCGACGTCCACTCAGTCATCCTGAAAGCTTTGGCGACCACGACCAATGACAAGAAGAAAGTCCAGTTCCCCATGATCCTCCGTTTCCCAGACGTGCTCAAGCACCGTATCGAGTCGCTCCACTCCGCATTCGATTCCGCCATCAGCAACTCCGGGTACACGTCCAGGTACCAGGGCGTGTTCCCGATCAAGGTGAACCATAACAAGGCCGTCGTGCAGGACATGGTTGAGTTCGGATACGAAAAGAAGTACGGGCTCGAGGCTGGCTCCAAGCCAGAGCTGCTCATCGCCATGAGCTGCCTGACCAAAGCCCAGCCCGGAGCCTACTTGATCTGCAACGGGTACAAGGACGCGGACTACATCGCGCTGGCGCTCTCGGCGCGCGCCATGGGCCTGAACGCCATCATCGTGCTGGAGATGGAGGAGGAGCTCGACATCGTCATCGAGCAGAGCGAAAAGCTCGGCGTGGAGCCCGTCCTCGGCGTCCGCGCCAAGCTCCTCACCAAGATACCCGGCCACTTCGGGTCGACGGCGGGCAAGCACGGCAAGTTCGGCATGCTCGCGGAGAAGATCTACGGGGTGGCCGAGAAGCTCAAGGGGCTGGGCAAGCTGCACTGGCTCCAGCTGCTGCACTTCCACGTGGGGTCCATGATCCCGACCACGGAGATCGTGTACAACGCGGCGAGCGAGGCCGCCGGCATCTACTGCGACCTGGTGAGCCGGTGCGGCGCGACGCGGATGGCCACGCTGGACTGCGGCGGCGGGCTCGGCGTCGACTACGACGGGACGCGGTCTGGCGGGTCCGACATGTCGGTGGCGTACGGGCTGGAGCAGTACGCGTCCAGCGTGGTGCAGGCCGTGCGGCTCAAGTGCGAGTACAGCGGCGTCCCGCACCCGGTGCTGTGCACCGAGAGCGGCCGCGCCATGGCGTCGCACCACTCCATGATCGTCCTCGAGGCGCTCTCGGCGATCCCGGAGCCGCAGGACGAGGAGGACACCTCCGAGCAGCTGCTGAGCAAGATCCAGGACCTCTCTTCCAAGCAGCAGCCGACAAGGGCCGCAGCCATCGGCGGCGCCGCAGGAATCTACTCGCACGCCGCAGACCTCAAGAAGCACGGCATCGAGATGTACAAGCTGGCCAAGAAGCTGTCCAAGAGGGTCGCCGGCGACGCCGCCACCATCTACAACTACCACATGAACCTCTCCGTCTTCTCGCTGGTGCCCGACTTCTGGGGCATCGGGCAGCTGTTCCCCATGATGCCCGTGAGCCGGCTGGACGAGAGGCCGACGCTCATGGGCACGCTCGTCGACATCACCTGCGACAGCGACGGGAAGGTCGAGAAGTTCATCGGCGGCGGCGAGACGCTGCCGCTGCACCCGCTGGACCCGGAGCGCGGCGGCTACTATGTGGCCGCGCTCCTGTCCGGGGCGTACCAGGAGGCTTTGGGCGGCAAGCACAACCTGTTCAGTGGCCCCAGCATCGTGCGCGTCAAGAGTCCCGATGACAAGAACGGTGGCTTCGAGATCGTCTCCGTCGACCTGGGCCCGACGGCGGAGGAGCTCATCGGCACCATGAGGTACGACGTCGAGAAAGACATTCGCAGCGTCATCGAGGAGCGCGCCAAGAAGACTGATCTGTGGGCGACCGTGGAGCCGCTCGTGACCAAGGGACTTACCACCATGCCATACCTCAACGAATACAAGGCCCCCAAAACCATTTGAGCTTCTTTCCGCAGATATCAAATTTCGGGGGCTTGACTAATCCCTCCTAAGTATCACTTTCAGACTCGCTGTCTGCAGTATAAAATAAGAAATGTCTGCTCCATGAGGAACGGGCAAGTGTGAAGCAGTCTATGTATTGTACGTGTGCCGCATCCCACTACACCGGGTTGCACTGCCTGCTTGCTTCGTGTTGTATATTCCAATAAATGAACAAGTTCACTGGTGTTGTTCATAACTTCATATGCTACAGTATCTTTATGCTTTGTTCCAATCCTTAATTTTACTCTTAAAGACCGTACATAATACTCCCTTGTGGCTTTGGCCAACCATTGCTCTGCCAATCCGCACTCAGAATAGATATGCTAGGGCGTGCAAGCATTGCTAATCCGACATGAACGCAATATCACGATTTTCCTCATTAAAAATGTCTTGAACACTGTTCTGGGAAATTGCATTGATCACTGATGCAACGATCGACATTGGCGATGCTACTTCTTGTAAGTAACACTGAGCAAGCAGAGCTAATACATCCTTGTGGGCACGTGTAATGCTACCTACATCACAAATCTGACTTGACGATGAACGAGACGACGACAGTGATGTCGTCCATTTTCTTTGCAAGCATACGCGCAACGCCTGCGACGACGTTCGCCGTAATCTGGGGGGACCAGCCCAGCTCCGTGCCCTGCCGCGCTAGCAACTCGAGAACCTCGCCGGAGACGTTGTCGAACAGACCGTCCGTCCCGACGATCACGACGTCGCCGTCTCTCACCGGCACGTCGCCCACCTCCGCGTTGCACATGCTGTCGCCGCTTTTCCTGGCGCTGAGCTGGTACGGGCAGTTGCGGTGGTGCAGCTGCGGCGTCGAACGGCGGATGATCTCGCCGCCGCGGAGCACGGCGAAGCCGCTGTCGCCGACGTACGCCCACCGGAGAGCCGTGCCGTCGAGGGAGAGGATGATGGCCGTGGACGCGCCGGGCGTGCGCGACCGCGACGTCGCGTCGTAGGCTCGCCGCAGCAGGGCGTGGGGGCAGATTGGCGTGTCCGGTTGCTTGGTGGCCGCCGCGGACGCGTTGTGCATCAGCGCGCGCGCGAACGCGCCGGCGTCCACGCCCCTTTTGCGGTACCCGCCGACGCCGTCCGCCACGCCCACGACACCGGCGTCGGGGAGGGTGAAGTGCGCGTCCTCATCGTGGTTCGGCACGTAGCAGGACGCGACGTCCATCCTCAGGGCCCGCGGCGTCGCGTTGGATTCCCGGCTGGGGCTGTCAGCACTGTCGTCCTGCGCCGGCACATCATAGGCTTCTTTCCAGGGGATGTCACCACCGCCCTTTGGCATTGGCACGTCATCGACTTCTTTCCGGGGGCTCCCACCACAGCCCTTCGGTGCTGACGCCGGCGCGTCATCGACTTCTTTCACTAGGCCATGACCACCGCCTTCCAGCGCCACGGGCACGCCCTCGTTTTCGGCGGGGTCGTCATCGCTGTCCTTGGGCACCGGTTGCACAACGGAGGGGTCGAAGCACGCGACGGCCTTCCTCAGCGATTGCTTTATCTTTTTCAACCTCTGCACGACCTCCGTCCCTGTCTTTTGGGTCGCCCGTTCGTCGACCGTGCTCGATGTTTGCGGCTTCTTGTTCAAGTTCGCCGTGACTGCCATCCCGGTTATCGTGGCGATCGTCGTCCTTGACTAGGGTAGAGTTTGCTACAACCTCTGCTGCAAATCTGGCCTCGGTCCTCCTTCCTGATGGTAACTTCCGGGTAATCGATTCTCGATGCCAACTGCTATACGGTTGTTGGTAAATATAGTCCCTAAAATACTCGGGTTCCAATGCCGATCCGAAGTGAACAATTTTGCTACGGCGATGACGAAACGATCTCTCAAAGTAACGAACAGTCATCAGTGCGCTGCTCGGATATAATGCGATGATGATTCTCAAAGCAATTCAGTTTTGAGATCGAGCACACGGTAGATCTGGAGGTTCGCAACAAACAGATCTTATTCTGCTTCTTAACTTTGATTTCTTACTGAATATCAAAACAGAGGAGATCGGATAACGCACAAATCTGGCAACAAATAAAGATTGTGCATTATTAACCATAGATGTGATGATGAGTCCTGTGAACGCGACGGTGACAGTTATGTCCTCTGTCTGGCTTCTCGCCGGCGAAATGCGTCCCCTCCTCCTCTTTACGTCCACCAAGGATGCTACTGTACAATGAACGCGACGATGACCGTAATGTCGTCCGGCTTCCCGCCGGTGAAAGTTGTCCCTCTCTCTCTCCGGCTCTGGATGCTGAACGGCGTGTCCCTGTAGGAGCACCTCGCGGCCTCGTGCGCAAAGCCCGCGATGACGTCCGCCATGTTCCGCGGCGAGAACCCCATCGCGGTGCCCATCCGCACGATCCGCTCCATCTCGTCATCCGACACGTTGTCGAAGAGCCCGTCCGTGCCCACCACCACGACGTCGCCTTCCTTGGCGGGCACCTCGCCCACCTCCGCGTCGGCGGCGGTGGCGCTGCCGCCCGAGGCCTTGAGCTGCACGGGGCAGTTGAAGTGGCTCTGCTGCGCCCGCGAGCGGCGGAGGAGCAGGCCGTCGCGGAACACAGCGAAGCCACTGTCGCCGACGTACGCCCACCTGAGCGTCCGGCCCGCCAGCGAGAGGATCACCGCCGTGGATGCCGCCGGCGTGAGCGACGCGGCCGTCGCCTGGTACGCCCGATCGAGCAGCGTGTGCGGGCACACGTGGGTGCCCGGCGCCGCGGACACCACCTCAAGGAAGGCGTTGTCCATCACCGCGCGCGCGAACGCGCCGGCGTCCAGGCCTCGCTTGCGGTACCCGCCGACGCCGTCCGCCACGCCGAGGACGCCGGTGGCGGCGTGCCCGAAGTGCGCGTCCTCGTCGTGGGCCTTGAGGTAGCACGATTCGAACTGCATCCTCAAGTCCCCTTCTTGAGGCGCATCGTCGTCGTTGCTCTCCAGGGAAAAGCCGACGCCGTCCTCGCGCGGCGCTAGCAGGGCGGCGGCGAAGCTCGCGACCTCGTCGTGCTCTCCGGCCGCGGGCGCGGGTAGGGCTCGGCGCCGGATGCCGAACGCGACTCGGAGGGCGTCGGGAATACGCTCGTCGATCTCGCGGAGGGTTTTGGGCCCGATCATCTTCTCCATCTTTGGATCGTTGGGTTTGGAATTGGAAGAGACGCGGAACAGCTCGTTGGAACTTTAACTGCACTACATGTTCGCCCACGACTCTTTACGCACCCGGAGTCCGGAGCACGGACCAATCCCAATTTGCAAAGGCTCCGGTTCCGTATCGTAAGATAGATTTTTTTTTTGGACAGAATCAATAGATAACAATCGCGAAATCATATTTAGGATTTATCCTATTCACAGGAGCGGTCTACAATATGGTCCATTTATACTACTCTTTGGCATTTATAGGAGATCAAATGGCTAATTATAAGATTATTTGGACGATGACACATTCTAATCAAGGGTTCATTCACAACGCGTGGGTGCTGTTTTTTTTTTAAGAGAACACTGTTCCATTAATCACTTGTCGACAAATCACCGACAACCAAATCACGAATACATCGAGGGAGATTGTCAATACCCTCGATATGACACAACCAAGTGCAGCTAAACCATAGGCTACCATATTACATTCACGATAAACATGATTAATTCGAAAGCTAAGAAAATTGAGTTGCACTAGCTCCTTCATCTTAGCTACCAATCCTCCAGCAAGTGAATTGGCAAACTCATTGGACTCCATCGGTACATTGACTGAAATCACCCTGCCAGCTCCCAGATCAATGGCGGCTTGTACACCCTGTAGACAAGCTATTACTTCCGCTTGAAACGGATTTAACAGGTGCTCAAGCTTTCCTCTTCCAGCCGAGATGACATCTCCATCGCAATCTCTGATCACATATCCCCAATCTCCGCTCTTACTAGTTTCTCTAAACGCTGCATCACAATTTATTTTCAGTACATCCTCCGGCGGTTTGGACCAACATTGCACACGCCGAGCATTCACTTGCTTTGTTTTCTGGAAGTAGCTCTTAATTTCAGCTGCATATATGTTAATGCTAACAGCATAATAAGAACAAATTACAAATGCAAATAAGAATGAGATCATATTGAAATTAAAACAAATACCACGCCATCATGTTACATTGGCAACGGAAATGAGATGGACGAAAGCAAATTTTGTTTTACCACGGATCAGGACACTTATCTAAACTCTTGTTTGTTTCGTCTCAGATTGCACACACAACTTGGATCGTAGAGTATGTAATCCATAATGAGTTGTCTTAGATTCTGGAATGACTGATCTGGGACCTCCACAAATTCTAGCAGAAGCGCCTTTTTGGTGAGTGATTTTTTCTTAACTTAATATAGATTCCATAATTTGAGTTAAAAGGTTAGGACCTAAAAATGTTGCTATGATACGTTACATCGTACACTTCTTTTCTTAAGTGCAAAGGAGTGCAATAGATCTTGATGTTTACAAAAACACATAATCTTATTTATTGCATTTGTCCGTGATATGGGAATCATGATCTTCAAGTTCACATATACGGGTAATACAAAAAATCCCGCGTAAACCACATGGACAAGACAATACTATAATAAAAAAAGTGTCTCTCTCTCCACCCACTTGACTGACACCTAACTTTTTGACAAATCTCAAGATTCCCTTGTTAGAAAAGCTACACAAGGGTCTACTTGACTGGATAAGCTGTTTTGACAGATAATCTGAAATAAGTCAAAGAAGCTAATTTACCTCAAAATCTAGTACAAAAACTGTTTTTTTTTGCATAATCCGAAGCCCTGCCAAACAAGCCCTTACATCTCCTTCCGTCTCTTGTCCTATCGAAAGGGTAGGCAGAGCAGGGGCTCCGGCTTCAAGAAATGGTCGGAACAAGACGAGTCGTGGAGGAACAAACATATGCAGAAATAGCTTAAAAAACATGTGCAGAAATGAAGATTTTATTCTCTGAAGAGACTTTGGAGGTGGATTTTGGGTTCTAACAACACTGATTCGATTGCTCTAATGTGCTTGATTCAATTTCTTTCCTCCACAGTTCCATTTTACAAGTTTTACAAGTGAAGGTGGCCTTAAAAGCTCACTTGAAATGGCCCAACCAAATCTTTTGCGCAACCATTATCAAAATGCGTGTAGATCACCAATCTGCACCACCATCAATGGCGAAGCTCAGCTTGCATATTTCCCGCTACATGGCTGTGATTTCAACACCGGTTTCATCCAAAAATAGAAACGGGGCACATCATCCTAATAACACGAGCGAGCGAGCGATCGAGCGAGCAGCTTCTGCCTGCAGATTTCTCGTTCACAACGGTGTGATGTTTTGTTGAGTCCTATTAATAATTATACAATGAACGCTACGATGACCGTAATGTCGTCTTGCTTTCCGCCGGTGGAAAATGTGCCTCTTTTCAGGAGGCTGTACGGCGAGTCTCGGCAGGAGCACAGTGCGGCCTCCTAAGCGAAGCCGGCGATGACATCCGCCATGTTCTTGGGCGAGAACCCCATTGCGGTCCCCATCACTACGATGCGCTCCAGCTCGTCGTCGGACACGTTGTCGAAGAGCCCGTCCGTGCCCACCACCACGACGTCGCCTTCCTTCGCCGGGACCTCGCCCACCTCTTCCTCGGAGATCCTGGCGCTGTCGTTCGCGGCCTTGAGCTGGAACGGGCAGTTGAAGTAGTGCTGTTGCGCCTGCGAGCGGCGGAGGAGCATACCGTCGCGGAACACCGCGAAGCCGCTGTCCCCGACGTACGCCCACCTGAGCGTCCGCCCCGCCAGCGAGAGGATCACCGCCGTCGATGCCGCTGGCGTGCGCGACGTGACCGTCTTCCGGTACGCCCGATCCAGCAGCGTGCGGGGGCAGACGTGCGCGCCCGGCGCCTCGGACCGCACCTCCGATAAGGCGTTGTACATGAGCCTGCGCGCGAACGTCGAGGAGTCCACGACCTTGCCGCGGTACCCGCCGACGCCGTCCGCCACACCGACGACGTTCGTGTCGGCGTGCACGAAGTGCGCGTCCACGCCGTGGTCCCGGAGGTAGCAGGACTGAATCACCATCCTCAGGCCCCCACGCGGCTCCGCGACGACGATGTCGTCTTCGTCGCAGTCCATTGGGTCGCCGACGCGCGGCGGGAGAAGGGCCGCGGCGAAGGCCGCTACCTCGTCGTGCTGGCCGGGAAGGGGAGTCGGCGAGGCCCGGCGGGGGATGCGGAACGCGAGCCTGAGAGCGTCGGGGATCATCCTGTCGATCTCGTGCAAGGTTCGTGGGATCACCGTCTCCATGGATTTCTGTGCTCTCTAGCTAGCTAGGTTTTGCTGGAACGTTAAGTGCTCGATCGACGCCGCTCGGTGCGTGCAGCTTACGCGGACTTACGAGTACGACGCGGAATTTGAACTGGGCTCATCGTGTGAGCGTGAACATGCATCTAGAGCTCGGAACTGTTCCGAGTTGGGTTTCCGTACGGTACGATAAACGCGCTTATTAGCTGCCCCGGTTCTGTTTCGTTGAAAGAACACCGTGCCATTGCGAAGAGAAACTGGTCTGAATTTCGTATAGGTTGATTTTCACCTACATGGGTCTGAATGTAAAAGTAAAAAAAATGTATTTAGATAATAAAAATCAGGATCCTAAGACCAACAAAGAAACATATTTTTTTCTTATTGGTTTGTAAAGTCAAACCCTTATCAACCGTTGAAGCCTCCTTCTCATGGACGATCTGCATCATTTCGCATAGATCTTCTGAGTCGTATGAGAACAAGAGTACTCAATGCTGCACATTTGCACAACACAAAGATCCCAAAGCAAAGTAACATGACAAGACAGGACCAAAACAACAAAGGATGCGTTCGGCGCACCCCCCTCTAAATTTTAAACCTATCACATCAAAGAGAATCTTACTATTTAAAAATATTTTTATTAATTTAATGACAAAACCTATGTCACAACCCCCTCTCTAATTCGCGAGACGAATCTAAGAGCCCAATTAATCTATATTTTGCTACAGCGATGCTACAGTAAACTATCTTCTAATCACAACTTAATTACCCTCATTAGATTCGTCTCGCAAATTCGAGCGGAGTCCTGAAATTAGTTTTGTAATTAAACTTTATTTGTAATTAGAATATTCCTTGATGTGAACCTCTAAATATTAGACTCCATGCAACGAACACACCCAAAGACACACACACACACTCTCTCTCTCTCTCTCCACTCCTCCAAAGTGTGCACCACCTATATGAGTGGCTAAAAAGTCAAAGAAAAAGGCAAAGGCATGCATGCATGTGTTGTATGGAGAAAGAAAAAACTGCAGCTCAAACCAAGTAAAAGCATACATCCTATCCGACTGTTCATACTCTTACTAATCCGTCGTATGTTGACTTTCGTGCACACCGTCAATTAAGTTTCTAACTGTGGAACCAACTCACCTGGGTTCAAATATCAGATTTGACACGTGTTGTATTTACGGCTCGTCTCCGTTGACGATGAGGTGTCTGTCGTGACTTCGTGAATTTTAAGATCAAGCTAACATCGTGTTTTGGAGGCGCTCATAGAGGTAAGGTATGCATGCGTGTGTTTACAGTGATGAGTACTTGTCCGTATTTGTGATTGTGCGTCTGTACTGTATTTAAAAAAAAAAACCAGTTGAACAATCGTATTTCTTCATCAAAGGCCGAAACCAAGTCTTATGCTCGCCATTATCACAATTCATGTTGATCACCAATAGGCACCACCAACAATCACGAAGCTCAGCTAGCATATTTCACGCTACATGGTTGTGAATTTCAACACCGGTCTTCATCCAAATACAAAGGGGCACATAATCCCAATAACAACAGCATGTAGGTTCCTCGTTGATAAAACGGTGTCATGTTTTATCGAGCCCTATGATACAATGAATGCTACGATGACCGTAATGTCGTCTGGCTTTCCGCCAATGAAAGTTGACCCTATCTCTTTCCGGCACAGGACGCTGAACGGCGTGTCTCTGTAAGAGCACCACGAGGCCTCGTAAGCGAAGCCGGCGATGACCTCCGCCATGTTCTTGGGCGAGAACCCCATCGCGGTGCCCATCCGCACGATCCGCTCCAGCTCGTCGTCGGACACGTTGTCGAAGAGCCCGTCCGTGCCCACCACCACCACGTCGCCTTCCTTCGCCGGGAGCTCGCCCACGACCGCCTCGCAGATATTGGCGCCGTTGCTCGCGGCGTTGAGCTGGAAGGGGCAGTTGAAGTAGTACTGCTGCGCCTGCGAGCGGTGGAGGAGCATGCCGTCGCGGAACACCGCGAAGCCGCTGTCGCCGACGTACGCCCACTTGAGCGTCCGGCCCGCCAGCGAGAGGATGGCCGCCGTCGACGCCGCGGGGGCGCTCGACGCGACCGTCTTCCCGTACGCCCGCTCCAGCAGCGTGCGGGGGCAGACGTGCGTGCCCGGCGCCGCGGCCGCCAGCTCCTCGAAGACGTTGTACATGAGCCAGCACGCGAACGCCGAGGCGTCGACGCCCGTGCCGCGGTACCCGCCGACGCCGTCCGCCACGGCGACGACGTTGGTGTTGGCGTGCACGAAGTGGGCGTCCTCGTCGTGTTCCGGGAGGTAGCAGGACTCGAACAGCATCCTCAGGTCCCCGCCGTGCGGCTTCTCGACGATGACGACGATGTCGTCGCAGTCCATTGGGTCGCCAACGCGCGGCGGGAGAAGGGCCGCGACGAACGCCGCGACCTCGTCGTGCTGGCCGAGAGCGGGAGCCGGCGAGGCGCGGTGGCGGATGCCGAACGCGAACCGGAGGGCGTCGGGGACACGCCTGTCGATCTGTTGCAAGGTTCCTGGAATCAGCTCCTCCATGTCTTTGGTTTGCGTTTCCGTGCTCTCTGGCTAGGTTTTTGTTGGAAAGTGGTAGAGCTCGACTCGATCGGCGCCGCTCGGTGCGTGCAGCTACGCGGAGTAGCGACGCGGCATTAGAACTGGGCTCATCGTGTGAGCGCGCCCCAACATTTGTAGATGACGGGCCGGCTTGTTCTTCCGACTCGGCTTTCCATGTACGGTACGGTAAAACGCGCCTCGCTTCTCCGTTTGTGTTCGTAGGGAGCCACTCCGGATTTCGGATAGGTTGATTTTCACCTACATGGGTAGATATTATTATTGCGATTAAAGTTTGAGAATTGCTTCAAGTCCCACTGATACTTTTTTTATATAAAAAAAACATAGACACAAACGCGCATGAGTACTCATTCATTTGAGCACACGCACGTAACCCTCCCTTATGAGCGCTTTCGAAAGATTGGGCTGGCTGATTTTTAGATTCACGAAGTCATCACATGCACCTCGCGATCGATAGCGACGTTACCTCCCACTGAAAGAATAAAGAGCCGCCGTAAAGGTGTAATGCTGGTTGGGCCGCGAACCAATAAAGCCCAGGAAGCGAAGCGGCCCAACCACATGCGCCTCACGATCGATAGCGATGTTACCTCCTAGGCTTCATTGGTTGGGCTGCTCGCTTCCTCTCCCCCCCTTCCACCGGCGGAGAAAAATGTCTTGGGCGGCGGCGGCGAGAAAGCTCGCCGGAACACTCACCCCCGGCCGAAGAACCTCTCAGTCGCGCACCCCATCAATCTCAGTTTTGAACGATGGTGTTCTCTACCGGTATGCAGTTCTTCCCTTCCCTTCCCTTGCAAGCTCCATGCCAAACTGGCAAGGAAAAAAAAAAAGCTCCATGCCCAAACTCACCCGATCTCTTCTCCTCTTTGCCATGCCATGCCAACCTCGCCTGCAGCTCCTTTGGAAGCGCCGCTAGTGTCCGCAAGAGATCTCGGGATTAAATGGACACCAGATATAGGATAGCATATCATGCGACCCCTGTAACGGATAGCTTCGAACGCCGAGTTCCACCCGCCGTGCATGATGTAGCACCCGACAGGCTCATGCTAGCTTATGGACATCCTCCTGAGGTGCCCACGGCACAATTTCTCCGCGGCTGACGAAGGTATCCACAAAGCCAGCTGGGAGGCCGGCTCGCCACAGGAATGGCCGACCAGCGGCCTCCAAACCAAGCGCAAGGCAGCTCCATCCTCGTCAACTCATTCCCCAGCGTAGGCTCCTCGCACGGTCCATGGTCCGAAGCCAGAAGGCGAATCTGGATTGCTGGGATGCTGAGCCGCCAACGAGGCAGCCACGGTAGATCCTTGTCGATGAGTTCTAAAATGGCCGGCAGTATGCGCAGATCTTTAATCATGATGCGTTCTCTGACTTCATCTTCGTTTTGTTTTGTCGATAGTGGGGCACCTTAATGCTTTCTTTTTTTGCGAATGGGGCACCTTAATGCCACGTTAAGGAAGGACAATAATTAATCTGTTTAACAATACTATAATAGTAGGTGGAAGAAGCATGCAATACAAACACATGGCCATGCAGTACGTATGTCGGCATACCGGATTTCGAGATGAAGCCCTTGCTGAGAAGCTCCGGGATGTTGGCCGCCACGACGCGGTAGCTCGCGATCACCGACCAGAGAACCCAAAGGCGGGGACGCCGCACCGCGCGGCCACGGGACGGGAGAGCCCATGGCGCCAGGACGTCCACGTCGAGGCACGCCACGCCGCGGCCCGTCAAGCCTTGCTGCGTCGTCAGCAGCTTGTACTCCAGGTGGGCCGGCATGTGTGCCTATGTGTGTTCTGTTGTGTATGACTATGAGCAGCGTTAGGAGCAGGGGTTGCTAGATGCCAACCGTTGACTTTGACCTGTCTAGCATTCGGTGGTGGCGACAATGATAATCTTTTGTCTGCTTGACTTTGATTGGTCTTTTCCGGCATTCATTTGTGCCATGAAAGGAGAAGCTAAGCTCCCTTCACCTGGGCATGTTTCATTCTTTAACAAAGCTACAAACTCAAATGCCAATTGATCAGTCACGGGCCTCAACTGTTCTAGATTCCCTGCAGACATTGTCACTATGGGAAACGGCATGTTTGCCGAGTGCCTAGGGCGCTCGGCAAAGCGCCAAATGCGCTTGCCAAACTCTTTGCCGAGTGTAACACTCAGCCAAATGTCGGCAGGAAGACACTCGTCAAAATAAAGTAACGTGACGGCCCTCAAACGGCCGTCATGTCAAATAAAATAAAACCGGTTACTACTATCTAGCTAGGTAGCTAGCTATTACATGATCACATTTCACAATCTTCAGCCGATCATATCGATCCATACACAGCTTGTGTTGGTCGCTCAAGTGATCTCCTGGAGCATGGCTAGGGAGCATATCACCTGGATCTTCAGAGTTTCTGTGTGCTCAAGAGGGAGGGAGCAGAATGGTGTGCACTTGCCTCGGAGTAATGGTTGTATTAGCCTCTTGAGCACACAAGTGTTAAATACTTAGCAAACTAGCATCGGTCAACGTATTTAGTAGAATATTATAATCATAAAACGACCTTCAATTTTTAAGACCATCTCCTTACTATATTAACCTCTATTTCAAAATTAATTATAGTTTTAGACTTACTCAAAGTCAAATATCATCATCTTTGACCATCAATTTAAAATTGTTATAGTTTAACGGCATTTGAAGTATCATATGTATATGATGGAAGCAGTTCTGATGATAAAAAAGATCTTATATTGTTATAACTATGCAAATATTTAAATATGCCCGTTGTCCACATATGATAACTAAAACATGTTGATCTTTCGACACCCAATGTGCTAATACTCGTCCATGGTAGCCAAATTAAAAATTACTCGATTAAAGCAAGTCCAAGATCGACATGCATACCACTAAGTCACTTGTGTAACCATCCTCATCACAACATACAAAATAGAGACCAATTTTATGACATGTCTTCGTTCATCTCTAAGTAAAACAAAAGCATGAGAGTCTTTCATATATTATTCAGCTCTCATAATCCATTAAACAATAATGAGGTATTCAAATTAAATTCCGCAAAAATGGAATATATGGTTAACTTTGTTCGAATTTTAGAAGCATCACTTTCACTTCTAAAATGTTGGAAAATTCATCAAAGCCCAATGTATGTGTTATAGTTGTTTATAGAACTATTTTAAGCATAGTACTATGTTGAAAGTCTGAGTTTATAAGAAGATACTCCCTCTGTTTCAATATATAAGCATTTCTGGTTATGTACCAGATTCATGGAATCTTCTATGCACCTGGACCAGGTGTTGTCCAGAAGCATCTTAGACGCTATGGATCTGGAGAGACATAGCTAGGAACGGAGGTAGTACGTTTTGCAGTTAAACTTGTCAGATTGAAATTCAACCGCAAAGCATACAAACACATGTCAAAATTCACATGATGCATGATTATGCTCAGTAACATGCAAAGGAAAATTGGCATATTACACGTAGGATATACTTAAACAACACGGAAGCGTGAGTTATTGTCCGAAATAGAAGATAAGTTACATGAAGCAAAATCAATTACAATACCTTGTTTTCAATAAATATTATCTGAGACATCATAAACTTAGTTTCTCTAATGCATAGTCGTCTCTCTTGATGCCATCAATAAAAGATTCAAGATTCATCTTTGCTGTACGTCTTGCTTTGCCCTTCATGACCCTCTCCCTCAACTCATCCACCTTCTCCTGCAAACGCTTGCCGTCTTCTCCTTCCATGATCCTCTTGACACAATCTTCCACAACACTTCCCTCGGTGCTACTAAGCCTGATCCCGATCCCCCACATCTTAACGATGTACTTGCAGTTGATGAACTGATCACCGGACACGGGGTAGCACAGCAGACGCACCCCATGTTGTATGGCCTCCGTCGTCGAGTTCCACCCGCAGTGCGTGAGGTAGCAGCCCACAGCCCTGTGCCTCAGGACATCTTGTTGCGGCGCCCATGGGACGATCTTACCGCGGCCGGCGACCGCCTCCGCGAACCCGCCGGGGAGGCCTCCCCGCCATGACGGCTCGTCCTTCAGCGTCCACAGGAACGGCAGGCCGGTGGCCTCCAGACCGAGCGCCAGCTCACAAATCGCGTCTCGCCCAATCGACGCAACCCAGCTTCCGAACGAGACGTATATCACAGATCCTGCATCCTGCCGGTCCAGCCAGTCCATGCAGGTCTCGTCCGACTTCCACATGCTAGGTTTCTCGAGCGGCGACTCATGCAAGCGTTCTTTCGCGGTGCGATCAAATATGCCGTTGGTTGGCAGTGGTCCGACTTGGAGAATTCGCCGATCCTGCGGCTGCTGCGGCTCGTCGACGTCTTCGCCGGGGAAGCTGTTGACGAGGATGGGGTGGAGGATCTTTGCACGCGCCATTATCTGACGCCAGAGAGTGAATCTTGACTTCTGGCACGCTGCGTCGCCGACGAGCCACGGCAGATCTGAGGTACTTAGCCCTAGCTCTGCAGGCAATATGTTGATGCTGTCTCCAATCAGGTATTCTCCTTTTACTTCAGCTTCGCCATTGGCCAATGATTTTGTCGGTATAGGAATGCCTGCATGTGACCAGGAACAGAATAAATAACTGGCTACGGAAGTCATATGCATTTGCAAGAACACTTAATTATACTATTTTGAGTACTACTAGACATTATGCTGAACAGTATTTTTATTCAACATAGGCCCATCTGTTTTAAGCCCTCTGGCCTAGTTGTCTAATGGTAATGCTGGGGCCTGGGAGCTCCACGCTGCTTCGACATTTGAACTCGAATCCAAGTTGGGGGAAGCTTCTTTAAATTAATACATATTTTGAGCAACTTGAACATGTCCTAATAGATCAAGACGAATCGCAAGTAGTCTAATGACGTAACAGTTTTATAATACTACCTAAGGTTAAAGTCAACTCTTGCATCATGTGATGCCAGCTCCCCTGCAAGTATTGAACCCTCGTGGGTATCCACACCTTAACTGTAGAGAACCTTGATAGACATGGTTTTCGTGCATCATCGATCTGAGGGTAGGTTACAAACTGCAATCTTCAAATGTCGGTTTGCGACGCTATTTGGCTCTTTGCGATTCAAACTTGAAAATGCGGGGCCTCTCACTTTCTGGATCTATCTTTGCATCAACATGAACTAACTTCTATGATCCCTGAGGACATAATCAAAGACCTTTGTTCGTATTGTATATGCTGCAGCCAGCTACTGTGCATCG
This sequence comes from Eragrostis nindensis, assembly GCA_012490785.1. NCBI lineage: Eukaryota > Viridiplantae > Streptophyta > Magnoliopsida > Poales > Poaceae > Eragrostis > Eragrostis nindensis. The sequence continues at coordinate 195,570 of JAAXCT010000920.1, forward strand.
GAATTTGAAGGCTGACGGTAAGGATAATGCATGAATATGCTAGCTAGCAGTGGTTAGTAGGATCCCAACAATACAAATTAGTACAATTAACATTTGTTACAAGCAGTGGTTAGTACTTAGGAGGATACCAATGCGTATATTATACATAAAACAATGTTCGTAGCAGCTGGTTTTGTCATACAGGCATGTGAGCACACGACGGCACCTGACCGTTCCCGACACAAAATTTTATCATGTGAAGCTAGCTAGCGAGTAGGCGCAAGGCTGAAATAAACCTGAGAGATAACTATAATAAGGATCTAAGAGCGAAATGGATGCAATAAAATGCATGGACACGCGCCGGACATACCGCAATCTGAGATCAGCCCTTGGCGATGAGCTCCGGGATGGCGGCCACGACGCGGTAAGTCGCCAGCATCGCCGTCCAGAACCCCACGGCCGGCACGCCGCACCGCTCGGCCACGGGGACGGCCCACGACGCCAGCACGTCGACGACGAGGCACGCCACGCCGCGGCCCGTCAACGCGCGCAGCATCAGCATCTCCTCCAGCCGGGCCGGCATGTGGTGCTCCATGGCGTGCGCGAAGCCGGCGAAGCCCGGGGGCTCGCCGCTGCCATCGTCGGGGACGCCGCTAGCGATGGACGCGATCTCCACGCCGTCGCCGTCGGTCCCGTCGTCCTTGCTGGCGCCGACGATGCGGCGGTGGACGAAGTCGGGCACGGCGACGGTGGCCTCGACGCCGCGCGTGGCGAGGGCGCGCGCCAGGAGGAGCATCGGGGAGACGTGGCCTTGCGCCGGGAACGGCACGAGGACGACGGCGGCGGGGAGGATTGGCACTGGCTCGGGCTCGGCGCCCATGACGACGTACGGCCGGCGGCGGTCGCGTGTGATCGGGCTCCCTCGCGCGCGCCCGTGGACTTCGGCTATGCTGGCTTCGATCACGGGCGGCCATGTGTATGGGAGTATTTAAAGATGGCGCCGTGCAACCTGGGCTTGATTTCTAGGCTTTCTTATTGGCCTATTGTCGCTTTCACCCCATTTGACATACGTTTATTACGATACGATCTCGCGGTTAGTTATACATAAGTAAACGCTTCTGTATTATTTTTTCTTTTGGAAAACGGGGGCACTCTTCTGGATATATGGACGACATTTTGTGTAATCCAACTTGAGCAATCTGTCGATGTGAACAATTTGGCTGTTGAGTTGTCGAATTGGCGGTCAAATAGAACAGTGTATTGCGAAAGTGACTGCAGCCTAGTAGTTACAAGAGCCTCAATATCACCTCATGTCCTGGGTTCGACTCCTCGTGAGAGCGAATTTTCTAAGATTTAACGGCATTGTGTTTTCAACGGTAGGCGACATGGCAGTCGGCAGCGAGGCGTCAGTGGTGATTTTGTCAATCTCGAGGATTTGCCGTCAGTATTCGAAGATGCTCTTATGGGTAGGGTTTACGTATGTGTTGTTCATAGTGATGAGTGTGTGTGTGTGACTTGTGAGTATCTGAGTTGTACTGTGTAATCGCAAAAAAATGTCAAAGCTTCGTGTATTTAGATAGGCTGTATATCATTTATAGTTACAAAACTAATTAATATGCAAGCATTTTGAAATACAGATTGGCTGTCTATCAAAGGGTATAAACTTTGACTTACATGCAAGCCTTGTATTTTTTGACTGAGGGAGTAATTCTAATACATCAAATCTAGATTCTATTGATGGTGACATATCTATAGACAGGCTCGATAGATGTTTAGTCAAGCATGGATATGCACACCCTTCGCCAAAAAAAAGCATGGATATGAAAATAGTAGGTCCTACACATCCATGTGCCCATGCAGCAACCGTTTGAACAATTATGGGGAATGGGGGGCGCATCATGCATGCTAGTACATTACATTAGAACGATATGATGGTCAATTGTTTAGCAGGACGCCAGCTTTTTTTTTTAAGCACGGTAGGACACCAGCTAACGCATGGACATTCTACCAACTGGTAGTCCGGTACATCCAGTAGATTATCTTTTTTATTTTTGTGAGACAAAGCTAGTCGATAGATTGCCCGGGTGTTTCTGCAAAATGAAACTCTAATAACATGGGCCTAAAAGTATTTTCAGAATACAACGGAGGCCCATATACGGTGACACAAGCCACATGTCGGTAGCCCGAGAAGGACCAGTCAGAATTTAGATTTGAGTCACTCATTGTAGAGATTTTTTTTTCTTTTTTCTTTTTTCTTTGCAAAAACACAGACACTCACCTTTATAAACACACACTCACAGTTTAACTCTGTAAAGTAACAAGAAACTGGGTTGGATGTTGCTTGTCATTGAAAGAATAAATACTCGTAATTGAAATTTCGAGTCGACTCTACAACTTCAACCTGGGTGAGTTAGTTCACCGCAAAGAATTTAACCAGCTAAGCTATGCTAAGTTTGAGGTTGCAGGGAAAATATCAAAGCAATACAATCCTAAATCGCCATGGATACAAATATGTTTGATCCCAAAATATGCAGATAGCCACATACTACTACATGCGTTGGAAACGACACGAGTGTGGCCATCAAAATTGACTCCCCAATCTGTAGCCCTGATACAACTTGTATCTCAGCCCCATCCGACGCCATTCATTGTGCCGATCTGCCGTAGCTAAGGCTCATCTACGGCGCTACGCATAGGAAGATGAGGGTGTCGTCGGCCTACTGGATGATGAGTTGGCATGACAGCGTGTCCGAGATGAGGTGAAGCGGGGAATCGACACTGATGATGAGGCGGTGGTAGGTTATGCGTACAAAATAAATCACAATACTACATTGTTGGAACGTCATAATGTTGATTTCCGTAATGCCTCTTAATCCCATCAATAAAAGATTCCAGGTTCGTCTTTGCTATACGTCTTGATTCACCCATGATGACTCTTTCCCTCAACTCGTCCACGTTCTCCTGCAAACGCTTGCCATCTTCTCCTTTCATGATCCTCTTGACACAATCTTCCACAACACTTCTGTCGGTGCTTCCAAGCTTTATCCCTATCTCCCACATCTTAACAATGTATGCACAGTTGATGAACTGGTCACCGGCCACTGGGTAGCACAGAAGACGCACCCCATGTTGTATGGCCTCCAGCGTCGAGTTCCACCCGCAGTGTGTGAGGAAGGAACCCACAGCCTTGTGCTTCAGGACATCTTCTTGCGGTGCCCATGGGACGATCTTACCGCGGCCGGCGACCACCTCCGCGAATCCATCAGGGAGGCCTCCCCGCCATAACGGCTCGTCCTTCAGCGACCATAGGAACGGCAAGCCACTGGCCTCCAGACCGAGCGCGAGCTCGCAGATCGCGTCCCGCCCGATCGAAGCGACCCAGCTTCCGAACGAGACGTATATCACTGATCCTGCTTCCTGACGGTCCAGCCAATCCATGCAGGTTTCATCCGACTTCCGCATGCTAGGATTCTTGAGTGACGATTCATGCAAGTTGTCTTCCGCGGTGCGATCAAATACGCCGTTGGCTAGCAGTGGTCCGATTTGGATAATTCGCCGATCCTGCCATTGTTGAAGCTCGCCGCCGTCTTCTCCGCGGAAGCTGTTGACGAGGACGGGTTGGAGGGAGTTTGCACGCACCATTATCTGACGCCAGACGGTAAATCTTGACTTCTGGTACGCTGCGTCGCCCGCGATCCATGGCAGTTCTGAGGTAATCAGCTGAAGCTCTGTAGGTAATATGTTGAGGCTGTCTACACTCAGGTGATCTCCGTTTACTTCAGCTTCGTCATTGGCCAATGGTTTTTTCGACACAGGAATGCCTACAGTTGACACGGAACAAAATAAATATGTGATATTGTGAATTTGCTCCTTATTTTTTACGTTATGCAAGACAGCTGAATAATTGTAAATTACGCTAATTGAGTTGTCCTAGTATCGACAGCATAAAAATCGAGGGGGTGTCATATATTGTGCTTAACATTATCACAGACACAAGACACCAATAATTAATTAACTTAGAAAACAACAACACTATATATGATGTGTTGGATGTAGTTGTATCTAGATTATAATTTTTTTTTTGAGATGAGTATCTATATAATAATTATCAACATGGTGTTTTTTTTTTTGGGGGGGGGGGGGTACGGTGTAGTCTTTTGTGAGGTGGCCGTCATCATTGGATATCGCACTATGATACTATGGATTAAAGAATGGTCTTGGCGGTTGTTAGTTGTATCTTTTTTTTTTAGAAAATGGAAATAGTTTCCCGCCTCTGCGTTTCCGCACATAGCGTTCATACTTATTACATTTGGTCAGCTCCTCGGCTGATATCAAGAGACAAAATTAAAGACAAAGTCTATTATTGAATTTCCATCCATTCTTCGCAAGAACTCCATGGCAATAATCTCCATAGAAAGACTCGCAGAACGGAGCTTCTCCTTTGTCTCATCACGCTGCAGCAAAGCCCAGAACCGCAGCCAGTACGTCCCTCTGAAAATAGCCTGCATAAAGGAAGTATATTTGACATTGTCAAAAACTGTATCATTACGACACCGCCATATGGCCCAACATAGGGCAGCCGCCCCTACTAAAATAATTTTTTTCTCCTCTAGATTCATTCCTGCTAGCCAATTCCCCAACATATGGGTTATAGAGAGAGGAGGGGGTAAGCCGGTAGCAATGGTAACAATCCTCCAAATAGTTTTCGCATTGTGACAGTCAAAGAACAAATGTTTGATTGTCTCATTGCAATTGCAAAAACAACACTTTTGACTGCCATGCCAATTGCGTTTCGCAAGGTTATCCTTCGTGAGAATTACACCTCTTTGAAGGTACCATAGGAAAATCTTGATCTTTAGAGGGATTTTCAATTTCCATATCAATTTATGAGAGAAAGGAGTATTCATATTGATCATATAAGTATACATGGATCGGACAGAATATTGTCCATTCTGATGCAAACTCCATTTAAAGGTGTCTCTCTCATCAGTTAGATTGATATGAGCGATCTTGGCCACTAGATTGTGCCAATGATTGAGATTATCTCCCACTAAGGCTCCCCGCCATGACGGCTCGTCCTTCAGCGACCATAGGAACGGCAAGCCAGTGGCCTCCAGACCGAGCGCGAGCTCGCAGATCGCGTCCCGCCCGATCGAAGCGACCCAGCTTCCGAACGAGACGTATATCACTGATCCTGCTTCCTGACGGTCCAGCCAATCCATGCAGGTTTCATCCGACTTCCGCATGCTAGGATTCTTGAGTGACGATTCATGCAAGTTGTCTTCCGCGGTGCGATCAAATACGCCGTTGGCTAGCAGTGGTCCGATTTGGATAATTCGCCGATCCTGCCATTGTTGAAGCTCGCCGCCGTCTTCTCCGCGGAAGCTGTTGACGAGGACGGGTTGGAGGGAGTTTGCACGCACCATTATCTGACGCCAGACGGTAAATCTTGACTTCTGGTACGCTGCGTCGCCCGCGATCCATGGCAGTTCTGAGGTAATCAGCTGAAGCTCTGTAGGTAATATGTTGAGGCTGTCTACACTCAGGTGATCTCCGTTTACTTCAGCTTCGTCATTGGCCAATGGTTTTTTCGACACAGGAATGCCTACAGTTGACACGGAACAAAATAAATATGTGATATTGTGAATTTGCTCCTTATTTTTTACGTTATGCAAGACAGCTGAATAATTGTAAATTACGCTAATTGAGTTGTCCTAGTATCGACAGCATAAAAATCGAGGGGTGTCATATATTGTGCTTAACATTATCACAGACACAAGACACCAATAATTAATTAACTTAGAAAACAACAACACTATATATGATGTGTTGGATGTAGTTGTATCTAGATTATAATTTTTTTTTTGAGATGAGTATCTATATAATAATTATCAACATGGTGTTTTTTTTTTGGGGGGGGGGGGGTACGGTGTAGTCTTTTGTGAGGTGGCCGTCATCATTGGATATCGCACTATGATACTATGGATTAAAGAATGGTCTTGGCGGTTGTTAGTTGTATCTTTTTTTTTTAGAAAATGGAAATAGTTTCCCGCCTCTGCGTTTCCGCACATAGCGTTCATACTTATTACATTTGGTCAGCTCCTCGGCTGATATCAAGAGACAAAATTAAAGACAAAGTCTATTATTGAATTTCCATCCATTCTTCGCAAGAACTCCATGGCAATAATCTCCATAGAAAGACTCGCAGAACGGAGCTTCTCCTTTGTCTCATCACGCTGCAGCAAAGCCCAGAACCGCAGCCAGTACGTCCCTCTGAAAATAGCCTGCATAAAGGAAGTATATTTGACATTGTCAAAAACTGTATCATTACGACACCGCCATATGGCCCAACATAGGGCAGCCGCCCCTACTAAAATAATTTTTTTCTCCTCTAGATTCATTCCTGCTAGCCAATTCCCCAACATATGGGTTATAGAGAGAGGAGGGGGTAAGCCGGTAGCAATGGTAACAATCCTCCAAATAGTTTTCGCATTGTGACAGTCAAAGAACAAATGTTTGATTGTCTCATTGCAATTGCAAAAACAACACTTTTGACTGCCATGCCAATTGCGTTTCGCAAGGTTATCCTTCGTGAGAATTACACCTCTTTGAAGGTACCATAGGAAAATCTTGATCTTTAGAGGGATTTTCAATTTCCATATCAATTTATGAGAGAAAGGAGTATTCATATTGATCATATAAGTATACATGGATCGGACAGAATATTGTCCATTCTGATGCAAACTCCATTTAAAGGTGTCTCTCTCATCAGTTAGATTGATATGAGCGATCTTGGCCACTAGATTGTGCCAATGATTGAGATTATCTCCCACTAAGGCTCTTCTAAAAGAGATGTTTAGCGGCACGGTCCTCATGACATTACTCACCGTAGCATGCGGGTGATTCGCAATGTTATAGAGACTAGGATAAATATTCTTGAGAGGTTGAGAAGCAGCCCATGTGTCCTCCCAGAATCTAGTTTGTGTTCCATCATTAATCTTGAAAGATCCACATTCTAGAACTTGATTTTTAATCTTCATGAGACCTTTCCAGAAATGTGAATCATTTCTTTTAGCCTCTACTTGGGAGAGAGTTTTTGAGCTCAGATATTTATTTCTAAGCAGAGATTGCCAAGTCCCGTCTTCGTTAAGCAATTTAAATATCCATTTGCTCAACCGACTTTTATTTTGATCTCAAGGTCTACAATTCCTAGTCCTCCTTGATCTTTGGGACGACAAAGAATATCCCATTTGGCAAGTCGATATTTTTTCTTATCTTTACCTCCTTGCCAATAAAATCTAGATCTGTAATAATCTAATTTTTTTATGACTCCTTTGGGTATTTCAAAGAAGGACATCATAAACATGGGTAGGCTGCTAAGAATCGAGTTTAGAAGGACTAAGCGTCCACCATAGGATAGGTGTTTGGCTTTCCAACAAGATAATTTCTTTTCGAACCTTTCTTCTATGATTCTCCAATCGCTATTACGGAGTTTCACATGATGCATTGGTATTCCCAAATATCTAAATGGGTATTCACCAGAATTGCATCCAAAAAGTTCAGTATATTGGTCCTCGAACTCTTTTGCTGCTCCATAGCAAAAAATTTCGCTTTTATGGAAATTGATTTTTAGACCCGAAAGCTGCTCAAAAACACTCAACAAAAGTTTCATGTTTTTTGCTTGTTCCAGGTCATGGTCCAAAAATATGATGGTGTCATCTGCATATTGCAAGATAGACAGACCGTCGTCCACTAGATGTGGTATGACACCCTTAATTTGTCCGTCATCTTTTGCTCTTTTAATCAAAAGAGGAAGCATATCTGCCACAATATTGAACAAGATAGGTGACATTGGGTCTCCCTGACGAAGACCTTTCTTGGTTTGGAAATAGTGGCCAATATCATCATTGACTTTTATTCCCACACTACCTCCAGTAACAAAGTTCTCAACCCATCTACACCATTTGGGTGAGAAACCTTTCATTCTCAATGTTTGTTGCAGGAAAGACCACTTGACTTTATCATAGGCTTTTTCAAAATCAATTTTGAAAACAACCCCGTCAAGTTTCTTCGAATGTAGTTCATGAAGGGTTTCGTGTAAAATTACAACACCTTCCATGATATTCCTGCCGGGCATGAAAGCGGTCTGAGATGGTCTCACAACCGTGCCAGCGACCTTATTAATTCTATTTGTGCCAACTTTTGTGAAAATCTTAAAACTGACATTGAGGAGACAGATTGGACGGTATTGTTGGATTTGTTTTGCCTCTTTGACCTTGGGCAGTAATGTAATGACACCAAAGTTAAGGCTATATAAAGGGAGTCTCTCTTCATGAAAATCTTTGAAAAGAGCCAACAAATCTTCCTTTATTATCTCCCAGAAAACTTGATAGAATTCTGCAGGAAATCCGTCCGGTCCTGGGGCTTTGTTGTGTTCCATTTGGAAAACTGCCTCCTTAACCTCTTCCTCTGTAAATATAGAGGTTAGAAGATTATTTTCTTCTTCATTAACCTGGGAAAGATCGTCTATTCGATTCTCATCCAAGGTTATGTTATTGCTTTCTGGTGGTCCAAAAAGATTTTTGTAATAATTTGTGATATATGACTTTAAATCGTCATCACCGACAATGACACCCTCTTCTTGCTCTAACCTGAAGATGTGTTGTTTGCGGTGTTTACCATTGGCCACCAAATGAAAGAAACGAGTGTTGTCGTCCCCTTCCAATAGGTCTTTAACCTTCGCTCTTTCGTACCACTTTATTTCCTCCTCCCTTAATAAGAGGACTAGTCTTTCTTTGAGATAGTGTTTCATATTTATCTCATTGTCAGACAAAGTGGTTGTCTCGGCTTTTTTATCGATCTTTTCAATCATCGATATAAGCCTTTTCTTCTCCTTTCTATATGAACCAGCTGTATGTTTGGCCCAACCTCGGAGATAACGGCGTAGATGTCGAATTTTATTCTGCCATCTTTCCATTGCCGTTGTTCCTCTATCTTCAGATCGCCATAAATTGGCGACCATATCGAAAAAACCATCCCTAAGGAACCAACCTCTCTCAAATTTGAATAGAGGTTGTTTGTTATGATGGGTAGATGCTCCTGTGTTGAGCACTAGTGGAGTATGATCAGATTGACTCCTATCTCTTGCCTCAACAGTAGATAAAGGGAATTTATCTTCCCACTCTGTGCTTACTAGCACCCTGTCAAGCTTCTCATAGGTAGGGTCGTCACCTGGACCGGCCCAAGTATACTGTCTACCCGACATGACAATCTCTCTTAATTCGAGAGATTCAATGACCGCATTGAATAAATTTGGCCATTTTATGTCAAAGTTATCCTTATTTTTGTCCTCGGGATGCCTCATTATATTGAAATCACCACCTATGATATAAGGTAGTGTTTCCCGAGAGCAAGTATGAGCCATTTCTGATAAAAAGGCTTCTTTATCATGTTGCTGTGCCGGTCCATATACCGCATACAACATAAATTTGAACCCATCAGATTTATTTCTAAGGCAGAATTTTACATAAAAATCTCCCTCAGTGATGGACCCAATGTCAAAGACTGTCAGATCAACACCCAATAGGATGCCTCCTGATCTGCCATGTGGTGCCATGCTATGCCAAATAAAATCTCGGCCACCACAAAAATTTTTAAGGGTCAAATCTGGGAATTCATCCCGACCCGTTTCCATAAGAGCAATAAAATTAATTTGCTCCTCTTTCACCAAATCCGCCAAGTATCTGTGTTTAGCCAAGTCTCCAAGACCTCTGCTATTCCAGAAGACTCCTTTCATTGGAGACAAAATTTTGACGGAGTTTTAGGTTTCTTAGGAGGCTTGCCAGGTTTAATTTTCCTAGCAGAGTTCGACTTTTTCCTTCTTGGAACAGCACTTAGATCACACAATATGTGATCCTGTCCCAGATCATGCGATTCCTCATTTAAATCCCCACTAACGTGGCCGAGGATCGTTTCAAGTCTTTCCTCCTCCTCCTCATCACCATAATCAGTGATTTTAGGAGACTTTTTGTTCTTACAATTCTTATTCTCTAATTTCTTCTTAGCCGACAAAGAAAGCCTATCAAGTTCTATATTTTTGATGGCTACAGTAGAGGTTTGAACTAAATTATCATCTCTACCAAGAGAAATGCCAAGCTTATTCATATTGGAAGAAATACGAGAATCCGAAAAAGAAAGGAAGGAGGCGCTGTTACCTGTTGTTAGTTGTATCTATATGTTCTTAGCTGGTTTTTGCCACAGGCATGTGAGCACAAGACGGAAATCTGAGATAATTGGGAGCTAAACAGGGCAACAGATGCAATAAAATTCAAGGACGCGCGACGAACATACCGCAATCTGAGATCAAGCCCTTGGCAATCAGCTCCGGGATGGCCGCCACGGCACGGTAAGTCGCCAGCATCGCCGGCCAGAACCCCACGACCGGCACGCCGCACCGCTCGGCCACGGGGACGGCCCACGACGCCAGGACGTCCACGATCAGGCACGCCACGCCGTGGCCCGTCAACGCGCGCTGCGTCAGCACCTCCTCCAGCCGCTCCGGCATGTGGTGCTCCATGGCGTGCGCGAAGCCGGCGAAACCCGGGGGCTCACCGTTGCCATCGTCGGGGATGCCGCTAGGGATGGACGCGAGCTCCACGAAGCCGGGGCCGCCCTTGCTGGCTCCGACGATGCGGCAGTGGATGAAGTCGGGCACGGCGACGGTGGCCTCAACGCCGCGCGCGGCGAGGGCGCGCGCCAGGAGGAGCATCGGGGAGACATGGCCTTGCGCCGGAAAGGGCACGAGCATGACGGCGGCGGCGCGGACGGGCTCAGGCTCAGGCTCGGGCTCGGCGGCCATGATGTACAGCCGGCGGCGCGCGGTTGATCGGTTTCCTCGCGCGCGCCGGTGGGCTTCGGCTGTATGCTGACTTCACGGGATTTATCGTGTATTTAAAGATGGCGCCGTGCAGCCTGGGCTTCTTGCTGGCCAATGGTCGCTTTCATTTCCTTTGACGTCCATATATTATTATATCATCGAGATAGAGGTTACAACACTATCCTCATTTTCTTATTCATGAATAAATTTTACATGTGCTGAGCGCATGTTAACAATTGGCATTAAAAAAATGAACAGAGAGCTAGCATTTCGACAGTTTAACAACCAACACATCGACGTGCCAGTTTGATTGCCGAAGTGGATTACACATGATGGGATTTGAGGCATAGAGACGATGGCCTCAATGTCAATGTCGCGTGCGGCGAGGGCATCCATCTCACCATCTGTGACAATCTTTTTGGTGTCGCTCTCATTCCTCTACCCTTACACGAGCGCTGACGCATGGCAAAATATATGGCTACTATAGGTATAGCAGCTCCTCACAAGAGGCGACCTTGTGGAGGCAAAGCAGTACGAACGAAATGTCTGAAATGATTGAGACATAATTTGATGGGAGAATTCTCATTGCGCTAAGAGGAGCAATTCTAATACATCCAATCTTGATTCTGATGATGATAGCATATCAACAAACTCGACGGAAGTTAGTCAAGCATGGATATGAATATAGTGCGTACATCAGGTCAAACGATATGATGGTCAACTGTTTAGCAAGACTTCGGTGGAAGTTCCTCTGCTCCAGCAAAATGGAACTTCTGTCACGGAGGCCCATATACGATAACACAAAAGGCCACATGTTGATAGCCCGAGAACGAGCAGGACGAGGTAGAAAATACAGAGAGATGGAGTGTGTATCTCCCTTCACTTTGATATTTAATAAAAGGCGGTACTGATTTTAAAAAAAATACAGAGAAAGTTGAGACACAGAGAGTACGAGTATCAGAGCAACACAAAGCAACCTTTTTTTTTTTCAAAATGGAGAGAGATTTATTAAAATTAGTTGTGTCCTTACAAATTAAAGTGTAAATACACTAAAACACTCGAAAAAGAAAAAACTACGGCTAGTGCACATTGAAAATTGCGCTAATTCATGCACAACTTTATTTTGTTCGCTCCCTAGCTATCTTCACGAAGTCGACCCTGTTGAACCGATGAGCCTCCACGATCGTGTCTCTGATGGCTGGAGCTACAGCAGGGCGATCAGTTTCCACGTCTTGCAATTTCCTCTTTTTTTTTTTCGAAAAGTGAGCAGGAGCACTGCTCTTTCCCTGCAATTTCCTTATCAGAGAGAATCACCTTCAACTTCAAGGACGAGTTCCCGGTCAGGCCATCTCCCAGCCAACCTGATGCGCTCCAAACAGGCTCTGGCCTCCGCTTCCTCTGCCTCTCTCCGAGCAGCTAACAGAGCCCTACCCTCACGATCCCTGAATCCCTGATAATACTGTAACGCCCAGCGCAGCCAACACTTTGCTCAACAAAAGCTCCATCCGCATTTATCTTTCACTAGTGGAAGGCGGCGCGCCCTTGCGCGCCGTTTGCAAAAAGAATATCATTAGAAAAAATAGGCGATGAAAAGGCAACAATGAGGTAAGAAGGAATTGGAATAACTAACAAGTCTGAAGGGAAAAAAAATCTTATCAGCTGGATCAACACCCTTAATCAAGTACTTCTTGGCATTATTTCCCTGAGTTTATAATTGATCTTTGCACTGGTTGCTGAAAATTATGTTTCAATAAAGTGATGCAAATCACAATGACACTGATTGGCTGCTAAATACATGTATGATCACATACATGATAAACTATAATGTAATCTAGGTTTTTAATTCGTATAGTATTTGTACAGGCAAAGCAGCTGGGAAATATCCCAGCACACCATGGAGTATGGTAGCTGATCGTAGGTAGTACAATGCTTCAAACATTCCACAGCGCAAAAAACGAGAATCCTCTGGTCATACTTGACAGTTTCACTGATGCGCAAAAATGACATGTAAATAAATCTGTTTCAAAGCAGAAACACATCATACATTCTTTTCTTGTTTTCCCCTTACCTCAAATAGATGGATCAATTAGGCAGATTTAATGTACAAAGATGAGAACGCTATTAAGAAGTTTAGCTGAAACTTGAGATTCATGGAGGAAATTAACACTACACACACACACACGAGAGAGAGAGAGAGAGAGAGAAGGAAATCTCTACATTTTTAATGATCCACTGCTTATATATACCACAATCAAGCTACCCATTTTCACTTCTAACACAGGGCACCTGGAACATTGTTCAGTAATCAAGAACGTGTTGTTTCACTTGCATCGAATACCAGAGGATCTCAAGAAAAATCTCTAATCTCTGTCTTTTGTTGATTACTTCCTTCTTTTCTCCTTGTCCACACACACCTAACTTTTCTTTTGACCCGTGGGGAACTCTCCCATCTTTTTGCATTAAAAAAAACTAAAGTAACCAAACACTGAATGAACATCATGAAGCAAATGGTGAGAAAATGTACAAATTTCTTGAGAATAATTCAGATGCAAGCATGTATAACTGGCAGGTTCACACGTATTTCAGCCATTTAACTAAAAAGGGCACTGTAAAGTTCAAGAAGGTTAACTGCAAGTTCTGTTCAAGTAAAGAGAACGACATATTGAGAAACAGACCCAATCTAAGAATGTAAAAAAGCACCTTCATAAATAAGAAAACACATCCAATTGTGATATTGTTTTCAAGATAATTTAATGTGTAATGTGCTAATACAGGAGCCAACATCTTTTCTTTGTTGGGAAAAAAACGTCGGATTTCTTATCAATAACCAAGATTTTGCAAAGATATGAACCATCTGAATAGCAATGGCAGAATTTCATTTAGCAGAGTGAAGAACTTTGAAATGTATTGCAGGTGAGTAAAGCAGTGGTTTACCTTCTGTAACAGATGTTTAACTCTTTTTTTTTGGCGATCAAACAGATGTTCAACTTTGGGTTATTGAGTTAACATTCCATGAGCTATATACTTGGCTCAAGCAGAGCAAAGACAAAGATTATTAAGAAGACCCAGGGTTCCATTTATAGCAATTAAGTTCCTACCCACGTCAGTCATACACCTTTCCACAACTCAGTTTTAATCAGCGATAAGAGGGCACACTATTGGATCTATCAAATCCATTTGTATGCTCGTGCAGAAAAAACAATCATGAATCATCAAAAATAAGGATTTTTTTACGGACAGGAAATATGGATTATTCATGTACAATATACCAAATCCTTTCACACAATACCAAGTGCTTCACTACATTAATTTATTTTATAGTTCACTGAACAAATGTTTGCTGGCAATATTTTGTAAGCCTTAGGACATTTCCATATGGGGTTGCACAAAAAAAGAATACTTTGGCAATCTGTTGTGCGTATATGGCAAAATCGAGAACTTTCAGTTATGGCAAAGAAGATATTGTAAAACAAATAAGATTACCATCTATCAATCTCTGATTTTTGGCTCAACAATGCAGCAAGATTTAATCAGTTTGCAGAAGACAATTAATAGCTTCAACAGACAGCATCATTAACATGTGTGATGCATGAGCTAAAAGGCAATAAGGCTTCTCATATGCATTGAATTCCCAGGCCACAAATGAATAGATGTTGAAGTTTTCAAGTGTTAGATTACTTGAATTTCATAAGACACACTGCCACAGGCCCATATTGCAGATAATAAATTGTCACAATTTCAGCGTGAGCAACGCTCTGCATCAAGTTCTACTCGGAATTGATTTTCGTGTATCAGATATTCAAAATAATATTCTAACGGTAAAGCATAAGTCTGGAAAACTATTTTATCTAACTGAAAGGAGTTACTACTGTTTTGCAGAGAACAAAATGGTAATTAGAACTATTAATGAAAATAACTGCATTCCATGACACGAAAGAAAGACAAATGAAAATGATTCTTTAGCCCTATAGAGTGACATATCAGGGTGCTGGAGCCCATTGGCAGCAAAGTGAATTTGTTAACCACATTCATATTTGAATGTATGTATATTTTATTGAATAATTATTAAATAAAGGAATGCTAAACGAAACAAAGATCATAACGTTATTCAAAACTGAAACAATAGTCGTCTAAGGACCAGGCTCAGTAAAAGCAACAGATGCTGTGAAAGAACTGTGCTACAAGCAAGGATACAGATACAAGCACATAGATAGATCAACGATACAGTTATAAGCACATAGGTCATATTCCATGGTTCAAAGTACTGTAAAAAGGACATTCCGTAATTATGCAAGGTAGCCCCAGATCAAAACAGTGTACACCAAAGCAATTTAAAAGTAACATACCTTTCAGTCTTCATCGGCTAGGCAAGATAACCAATAAGCCAGCCCCTCAACGAAAAAAAAGAAGTCCCAAAGACAGCAGCAACACCTGTCAGCTATCATAGCTATCACCTGAACCATGAAGATATATACTTATCCAATAAGGATAGAGTCCAAATAATTAAGAAACCATGGGAGTGGACAGCTGCTAGAGCTGAAATCAAAATGTGCCTTCAATGGTATACAACCACGCAATATGGTATCATAAAAAAAAACAAGGACACCAAATACATAGCTTCCAATGGGACCAATATTCAGTTATACACGCACAAATATTTTGCCAGCTACAGATAGTATATAAAGTTCACCTAAAAATAGGGGTGATTATGGTCTTTCTATTAAGCAAAAATATATTTTGAAATGTAGAATGGTGCTAAAATAAAAAACAACAATTTACATATGTAACGTCAAAAATACGCTGAAGCAACTATGTCAAAAGTGAAATAACACAGCTTAGTTGCAAATTTTCAGATTTCAATAACATCGTCTTGAGTCTCTTAGATTATCGCGCACTCACCTTTCCCCAAACATGCAACCTTAAATAATGTGACTGTCCCAACAAGCCGCAACTAAACAAGGTGGGCATCTATATATCAATTTTAGCAAATAAAAAAGGACTACAACCAGTACATATTTTGAAAGGACAGGGCACTTACTCAAGAGTATCTTATTCAATCCACCTGTCTGCATTGTCTTCATTAAGCAGTAGTGATGCAGCTTGCTTGAAATGCTTTTCCCCTGGAAACTAAGAATAGCGAAACCAAACTCATTTCAAATGTTGTTGACTCATACCATCTTTCAAACTAATCATGTACATGTATTGTCTAAAACAAGATATAACAAATATCAGCCGTTTTATTTTGTATTATTTAATTTGAGCTGAAAATATGAGAAGCTTAAGAAAACGAAAATTGTTCATGCAGAATGTAGAGTACTCACAGATACAGGGACGACCACAGTTAGCTATTTGCAAAGGGTAATAGCAGCTAATTCAGAGATAATGTGCCTTCACTAATTTCTAAGAATCAAATAATAAAATCAGTAATGAGTATTACTGTGTCCTTGCTATTGGAAGCAGAGTCGTTGCTGCTTCTGGGCATATCAAATGTATTCTTCAATGTGTAGATGGAGAGGTATGCTCCAGATAAACAACAAACCCCCTAGAACTTTTTTTTCTTAATGAGTGTCCTATAAGAACTAACCTCATAGTCTTTTTCCATGTCGAAATACCATGAAGCAATGTCATTTGGCATCAAGCTGTTGCAACCAAAACCAATAGCTGGTCTCACCTCACGTGAAATGGAACAAGGAAGACTCCTTATACCTAACAAACAAATTTCAGCCTTTGCTAAAGGGAATTTGTTATGATAGCTACTGCTCGCACTCTCTTAATAAGTTAAGATTTTTTTTCACACTGTAGATTAGGAAACACAAAGCGTGTTAGCTAACAATCAGGCTATTCATTTGGACAATTATCGCACTGAGTATAACAACTCTAAATTAATCAAAAAACATGATGCGTAAATTAATTTGCGAATTTGAGATGTATATCCATGTAGCAAATTACAAAAATGTCTCTATATAATTAGAAGGCACAGTTTGTGGATCAATTCTTCGTTAGGCTAAATCACAGGCATCAGCCAGCTAGCACCGATTTGAGCAGTACAAGACTACAAAACACATATATTCGAACAGCTATTGCACAGTTCAATTTCATGAAAGCAACCATCAGTTTCAGTAAAGCATCAACTAAGATATTGGCACAGGGTGAGCTATAGCATTATTTCAGGAACAGGAGCGCTTATCTAGCAGCGAGAAGCTGCTCAGGAGGCTCAGAAAATGGCACGTGTCCTCCATTGCCAACAACACCTAGTCACCAGGGATCATGGAGGCTGCCACCATGCCGATAGGGCTAGACGGAGCTCACGAAGGTCACGGAGGGTTTCTTGAATAGCAAAAGCTAGACTCACCTGGACACGCTGATCATTGAGAAGCTGGACGGAGACCTGAGAGGCATCACGAGATGGTGAAGGAGACGCGACGGACGAGGAAGACGAAGGAGCGACAGGGTCGTCCTACTCGTCAACCAACAGCCGCTGTTGCTCAAATCGATCTCCGCGATGGCGGCTTGCCGCCTCGATGTCGCCGTCCCATCGGATCGAGGCATCGCCTTGCAACATGCGTCCTCCCGATGCGCAAGGTCGACACAGCCCTCAGGTATCCGGCCAAGGTGGCCACCGGATCCATAGGAAGGAAGAGGGGGGCGGGGGTTCCGGAGTTGCGGCGGCGGATCGGATCTAATGGAGAGAGGAGAAGATGCGTCGCTTCGCTGCCCACCAACTGCATTTACGTCGGCTGTGTGAATGCACCGAAGCATCAGGATTGAGGAGCAACCAAGAGGCGGGGCGTGTCCCATGCAGCGCGCCCGCCGAGGGGAGGCGACCACGGCAGCTGGTGCTGTACACGCTGGTTTTTTCACCCCATCTCAATTTTACCAGCATCTGCTACCCATCAACGATTAGCATCGCACGGTAGAAAATTATGCAGTTAACGTGGCCTAAGTGTCTGCGCTGGGTGGAGCCGGGAACTAAAGAGAAAAATCACTCCTTCCTGTGGCAGAGTCCACTTCCTCATCTCATCTGGTAAAATTGAGACTGAAACGATGTACTACCCGCTCCCCGGCAGGATTAGCTTTTTCTTCTTCCCTTCAGTCAGTCCAGCAAGTCTGAGCTTTCACCGAAAGGGCAAGAGGATCTGAAACGGCAGATGCCGCTCGGTCTCTGACAACGGTTCTCGCCTGTTCGGCTACTGAAAAGGACTGAGCAAAATATCGTTCCACCGGTGCATGGCATGGCTAGAATCCAAGAGCTCCCGAACCCCCCGGACGGCGACGCCTACCGGTGCCGGCGGCCCCACGCTGCAACCCTGCGGATCGCAGAAACAGAGTCCGAGGCGGCTCCTTGCTGCACGCACGAGGCTCACACGTGCGTAGCGAGCCACATCGCGGTGTCGGGCGCCACGAGATGCTCATATGCACCGGACAAAACCACCGGAGCTGCCTAATTGGACCCGTCTCGGCCGCCGATCTCTCCTAGTGACTGCGTTTGTGAGCCAGTGAAGAAGCTCCAGTGATCGTGGTCGATGCCGGTTCCTGAATATGAATCATATGATCGATGTTGGCTCGCAACTTTTGCTTTCCAAGGGAAATGGCAGGAGCTTCGCACTTTGTGTGTGAACTTTTCCTTTCGAACAATTTTGTGGCCGCATGAGCACGATCATCGAAATGTTGCGCGCCAAATTTTCGCACGAGCAGTGGGAAACAAGGTCCAGACATCGATCACGGTCACACATACACACACGAAATTCGGTGGTGTTTGGATCACCATGACTAAAGCTAGCCTGACTAGTTTTAGTCAGTTTTAGGGACTAAAGTTCCAAACAAGAGGGACTAAAAGGGACTAAAACTAGTCAGGCTAGTTCTAGTAGGGGAGGAGGGACTAAAAGATTCTAGTCTCTAGTCACCTGACTAGTTTTAGTCAGGGTATCCAGACACCACCGAAGTCGGTAGCAGCAGCAGCAGATCGAAGATACTGCCAAATCCAAGGAACCGACTATCCCACACGCTTGGGTAAACATGGAAAATATCAGTCGCACACCGCCAAACCACTCCCCAGCCCAAATCAAACTCACTCGCTCACTGTTTCCTGTGGGCCAAATTCTTTCTTGCGAAGCAGGGAAATCGCAGGGCCGACGAGCAGCTGCGGAGCAGGAAGAAGACGAATCCCCCACTCCATTCCCAAAAGATCCGTCCGAAACAAACGGCTCGGGCGCACCGTCTCGACGACTCCTCCGGCCCCGGCGCACGGCTCACCCTATCCGTTTCTCCCTTCCTCTTGTTATATCTCCCCGCCTTCCCTTCCCCGTGCTCATCCCCAACCCACGCCCTCCGCCACCGGCCACCGCCTCGCCCGTCCGTCGCCTCAGATCCCCCGCCCCGCCCCGTACCCGACGCGAAAGCCGCCGCCATGACGCCCTCCTCCGCCCTCTCCCTCGCCCACCTTTCCGCGGCGTCCCCGCTCCCCGCCTCCGCGCACAGGCCCAGGCCCGGGCCCAGCTCCGCGGCCCCGCTGACCGCCCCCGCCCCGCCGCGCCGGCTCGCGCTGGCGTCGCCCCCTCGGGCGTTCTTCTCCACGTCCCCCTACCAGCAGCCGCCGCCGTCCCAGGAGCCGTCCGGGTTCTCGCCGCACCGCGAGTACGGCCTGGTGCCCATGGTCATCGAGACCACCTCCCGCGGCGAGCGCGCCTACGACATCTTCTCGCGCCTCCTCAAGGAGCGCATCGTCTGCATCCACGGGCCCATCGCCGACGACACCGCCTCCCTCGTCGTCGCGCAGCTGCTCTTCCTTGAGTCAGAGAACCCGCTCAAGCCCGTCCACCTCTACATCAACTCCCCCGGCGGCGTCGTCACCGCGGGGCTCGCCATCTACGACACCATGCAGTACATCCGCTGCCCCGTCACCACGCTCTGCATCGGCCAGGCGGCGTCCATGGGCTCGCTCCTCCTGGCCGCGGGCGCGCCCGGGGAGCGCCGCGCGCTGCCCAACGCCAGGGTCATGATCCACCAGCCCTCCGGAGGCGCGCAGGGACAGGCCACCGACATCGCCATCCAGGCCAAGGAGATCCTCAAGATGCGCGACCGCCTCAACAAGATCTACCAGAAGCACTGCCAGCAGCCTATCGACAGGATCGAGCAGTGCATGGAGAGGGACCTCTTCATGGACCCCGAGGAGGCGCGCGACTGGGGGCTCATCGACGAGGTTATTGAGTCCCGGCCCGCCTCCCTCATGCCCGAAGGCATCGGCGGCGGCAACGACCTGCCCAACCTCGGCGGCAACGGCGGCGGCGGACGGGGAGGGGATGCCGAGCCCTCTGCGGTGTGATGACCGCCCACAAAGGTGAAAATGATTTTCGTGTCCGCTGCCTGTGTTGTTTGTTGTTAGATGTAATTTTAATTCTTAATACACAAGGTTAACCTTGTTATTCTGGTAGCCGAGGCGTCCGGCTCCCCATTCCCCTTGTTGCTTCAATTGCCTGAATTGAGCTATTGGTAATAACTATTGCAACATTAAGGAAATGTTGTCATTCCTCTGATACTGATATATTGACACAGTATATTGTGTATGTTTGTACTTTATAAGCGTCATTCCATTCCCATGCATTGAAATCTCATCTGCTTTCTTTCTCTCTCACTGTAAATGTTATTGTTTCTGTTCCTATCAGTGATAATGAACGTAAGTAGTTCCAGTAGGATGTTCATGAGGCACGAAGTGACACTAGTATCGTTTTCTCTCATAGTTATGTGAGCCGGTTTTCTTCACGTATCCCGGTTGCTGAAGCCTTACCTTTCATATTTTGCTAACCTGCTGCATATCATATACTCCCTCCGTTCTCAAATTGATGTCATTAGGACAACATATCCAGTTCAAATTTGAACTAGAAAATCTAGAATTGTTGTCCCAATTACAACAATTTTAAAATCGGAGGGAGTAGGTGTGAAATATAAATGAATAGTATAATGTTTTGATCATCTGCAATAAAGCCTTGCTGCTACCTGGACTGCTTAAAAGGCTTCAGCATAATTTTAATTTCGCAGAACTGATTACTTAGATTGATATTCACAATTTGGACGGTTAGTTGCGCTGCAAGACAGCGACAGTGTTTAGTTGATATAAAAATGCCTCTGTTCTGCATTAAAGCATATAATTTTTAGATGGACAGTAGCTTAAGTTTACTGTAATTTTGCTCACCAGTTTGGACAAAAGAATATCTCATGGTATATCAGCTTTGAGCTATCACCTGTTCTTACACATTAGAACTGTTCATGTGAGAAATATATTGGAATTTTGTTGTGTTATAGCTCCAAACTTAAAAACCTATTCAATTCTATGCTGAAACTTTGTTGAGGATCATGCCCAAAAGTTAAGTTGATGAGTATGTACTGATGTCTAGACCAAACCACATGCAGCGAGTTGTCACTGAGATATATATGGCTCATATGGAGCTCATGATACCATGGAGCTAAGCTTTTATGCTCTAAGATTTGTATTTATAATTTGATCGGACATTGAACTGTCAAATTTTGTGATAAAAATTGAAGTATTTGTTGAATTGAAATTAGGTGTTAGATATTGGAGTGCATTGAACCGTTTTTGGTCACATGTTTCATGGTGTAGTAGCTCGATATAGATGACGAACTACGTGTAATCTAGCACTGACTGCAACATAATGAAAAGCTGGTGTATTGGTGAAGTTAGAATTCAAAGAAATATAGTCAATGTCTTAAAGTTGATACGCAGGAACTAAACCATGCTTGAAGTCTCCTAAAGTCTGATGCTCTTTGTAGCTCCATATGATGAGTTGAAATGTGCAAAAAGCACTGGTTTTTACATAAGGAGCACAACCAAGGTGTTTCATTTGGCATCGTTCTTGCTCATTCTAAGCTGGATTTTGAATTTACTTGGAGGGAGTTTCATTTGCATACGGTTGTTAGTAAACTTCACATGTACGTGTTGATGGCTCCATCATGGTGTAGAATTGTTAAATTTGGATGTTGTTGATTTTCTTTCAAGTATATCTGTTGGTGCATTTTCTTGAGAATGCCTGCCCGTGTGCTCTGGTATGGCTTGTTGATTCATTTCCAAGGATAAAGCAGCATGTGTGCTTTTCTACTCGTTCAGTGTTAAAACAGTCCTTCCAGTATAGGAAGAACTTGAAATCATATACTCCTCCGTTTTTATTTATATGACGCAGTTGACTTTTTTGTTGAACTTTGACCAACAATATATAATTATGTAATTAGTTACTTAACGTGGGATCGATATCATTAGATCTATCATCAAAAGCACTTTAAGATTAACCTATATATTTAGCTATTTGCACAAATATTTATAGATAAGACGAATGGCCAAAGTAACGAAAAAAGTCAACTGCGTCATATAAATAAAAACGGAGGGAGTATATCTGGATGTTGGATGTCATGTCAGATGCTGCAAATGAATTTGGCTTGGAGCCTTTCTTTGCACAAGAGTGACACGGACGCATCGTTTCTGCACATGAACAGCATTTAGCCATCACAATAATTACACGAGAGGTGATGAGCCGATTATTATTGCTGTTTCATCTCCGTCTTTCATGATGACTCCGTGGCAAGGATGTGCGGTCTGGAAGCTAACCTGATCTTGTTTGTATATATGCCCTGTCGCTCCGTATTTTAGAGTTCTGCTTCAGCAGCGATTCGCGGATGTTTAGAGTTCCAGCTCCAGCGATGATCTCAATACACCTGACAACACCAAGTTGAGGGAGAACACACAGTGCGCCGCCTCCTCTTGCCCTAGCCGTCAGGGGAGCCACCGCCTCCTCTACCGCCTGTGGCCCCTCTCCCTTCCTTCCTCCGGCAGATCGCCGAGGGCCGAAGGGAGTGGGGGTTTCATCTCTCTATTAATTTAGTCTAGATCAAGAGTTCTAGATCGAGTTCTAAATTAGGGTTGTGTTCTTCTCATGTCAAGAGTTTTGGTATTGGGGATTTGTTTCCTCCTCTTCATCTCCGTCGACGGCGAATTGGAAGGGTGGATTTGGTCTTTCCATGGCGGCTTCAATGAAGGTGGCGGCGGCGACGTCAACAACTTCATGACGACATGGAGAATCAGGTTTCCGGACGGCGACATGAAGGCGGGGATGATGTCGCCGCCATGGAATAAAATTCTCTGGGCCCTTCTCCGTTTTGTCGTGATTAGATCCAATCACGATGGAGGTCCAGTGAGATCTTGGGGTCTAGTTTCTCTTCTTCTTCGGTGGCAGAAACAAGAAGAAGGAAGACATGAGAAAGAAGAGGATGCACAATTTCGCCTACAGGAATGTTGGCCGCCATTCATGGGTTTGAGGCACTACTTCTGGTTGAGCCGTCTATGGCGCACGAAGGCCACTTGCCTGTACGGTCATCCGTATGGATCGTTACATAGGTTTGAAATTAAGTATTTGAGCTACATGTTGAGTGCTCTTAGTTATAATCTCTTTGTTTTACAGAGTGTTTGTAACTTAAAGATGTACTCAACTTTTTAATATAACTCTTCTTTCTACGCGAAAAACCAGCTCCAGCCGCAATCAATTGAAGGCTCGTGACCTGCTCCCATGCCGCGCTCGCCTTCTGCCGCAGCGTCCTCACGTCGCTCTCCGTCGTCTGACTCGCTCCTCGCGGTGTCTCCATATCCTGCCATCATCGCGGTGTCTCCATATCTCGCCGTTCGCCGGCGCCTGCGACTTCCCCGACGTCCGATGGAGGGAGAGAGGAAGAAGAGCAAAATTAACTTTCTATTCGCGAGGTATGCATTCGGTATACAACGTCAGAGTCCTATTTTAGCAAGTTTTGCTCATGTGGTCCTATTCTAGCAAGCTTATCCGAGAAAATACTTTTTTTTTTGAGATCAGGGAAAATACTATTTGAGCTAAGCCCATTTGTAAGAGTCCTAAATCCTCAAATGCCCCTCAAATTGAAGATCACTACTGTTATGGGCCGTTCAGTATGGCCAAGTAGCCCAGGTGGACGGAATCGTTTCATGCGGCCCAAATTTCCGGCGTAAACCCTTCTTCTCCCACGACACCGGCCGCCGCCGCCGCTTCTTCCTTCTTTGTCGTGACCGCCACTCCGGCCGGCGTCTTCCGCTTCTCCTCAATCCTGCGGAGTCAAGGAGCGGCCGTCGGCGGATACCCTCTGCCGCGCGAAGATGGCCTTCCTCTTCAACAAGTTCCAAGAGGTACGCCTGCTTTGTCTCCCACTCTCCCTTCACATCTCGCAGCATCGCTGGATCTCGATCTGTTCCATTTTCTCCCGTCGGGCGCTATAATACCCATTATGAGTTGACCTAGCTCATGGTTATGCTCGATTTCGTTTGAGCAATGTGGCTAATCATAAGCAATCTGGTCTGGGTGTGAACCTTCTGTGCAATCGAGCACAATCTACTTAACGAAACCTGGTGGATTCGCAAGCCGTTGCATTTCGTTTTTTAGATGTGTGATTGATCTCTCAAAATTTCTTACAGTACCAGTTCAAATGAGCACAATGTTTATTTGAACTTAATGAGCACAATGTTAGTCATGTAGAACACCGCGAACCATTTATTGTAATTGACTTGTCGTTACATTTCCAGGCGGTCAGAACACTTGCGAAGAATCCCATGTTTGCCCGTGATCCAAGGCATCTTCAATTTGAAGCTGATGTAAATCGTTTATTTCTCTATACAAGGTTTGTAAATATCCGAAGAAACAGCCAGTTCTCGTTTCCATGTATTTTCTTAAGGTGGACCTCATATCAGTTCAGATTAGTAATTGGAATTCTTTTGCTTCTTCTAGCTTTGAGTAAACAATGTACTTCTATTGAGGGGGTTTTTTAAATTATTGTAGTCCATACTTCATAGGTCACAACTAATCTTCTTGTGAAGCCCCTACAGTCGGACATTCTATTTTTTAACTCTTCAGCTAGGCTTATTATCAACAACTGCATGGATTAAGAAAATAAGCTACTATTTCTTTGATCATCACTGCATTTTATGTTTCCTTGAAATACTATATGTGTAGAAAACTGCTTTCGTAAGTTTCTTTTCTATATGTACTTAGTTATTATCGCTTGGGGGAGAATGCTGAAGAGAAAGATGCAGAGGAAATCATTGACTTGGCCAGCAAAGCTTCTGTTGGTGACCAGCAGAAACAAGTTCAGGAGAATGTTCATTATCAACTTACTGATATGTGCCAAGCAATGGACAGCATTCTTCGTCCTGATGCAACAAATGGCCCATCAAAGGATCCTTCAGATGGACATCATAATTCTCGGCGTAGTGGATTGAGTTTCGCTGTTGGCGGAGTTGGATCTGGAAACAAACAAGGTACTTTGTTATGACTTAGTGGATCACATTGGCTCGTAGCTTTATGTAGGTATATCATACTAAAATAGGTAACTTAGCAATTTTATGACTTGTTTCTGTTGTATTATGTATGCTACTGAGAAGTGATGCTCTGCTATTGAACTATTAAAGACACATAAAAAAAGTATGATAACCACAGTTCATTTACCTCTGTATGGGGATAAATATTACTAGTATTCAATGTGTACAGCATTCCTTTTAGCTCCCAATCTATTTGCGTTTTGTGTAGCCATGTTCAGCTATAAGTCACATCAATGCCATTTCAGCACATTTTCGTTGAAGTTACAGGCTAAGGATAAATAGGATATGTTTCATCTGTTGTTGAAGGGGTCATTGCATTGATATGTAGTCACAAGAAAAATGCTGAACCCTCTGAACCTGAATATGTCTATGTGATTATGTGTGTTGTGTGTTTCTTACTCTTTTACTTGCACTGCCAATGGAAAATAGTGCTGTATGATGTGTTGCAGGCAGATTACATGATTATTCTTTACACTTTATTATGGATCCTAAGAAGCTAAGTGCTGATCTATTTGCTCTGCAGCGCAGCTGTCCCTGCTACAAGACCTTTAACTCGAGCGGAATTGTCAAATAAATTTAGGGATCAGTTTGGGTACACCCTTGACATCAGACAATCAGGAATTCCTCACAAAGATGCAGGACAAGGTCTGTTCTTATCTGGAGAAGCTAAGGTTGGTGCTGTCCTAGCCATCTATCCTGGTGTCGTATATTCACCTGCTTATTATCGATATATACCTGGATACCCAAGAATTGATGCATGCAACAACTATCTGATCACAAGATACGACGGAACAATAATCGATGCAAAACCGTGGTGTTTTGGTGGTGAAACAAGAGAATTATGGGATGGTTCAGATATGGTGGATTACAATGCCATGCCACCTAAAGGCTCAGAGAGCAACTCTGATAGAGTTTGGAGAATGCTTAGCAAGCCTCTAGAGAAAAATGTCAGGGAAAAATTTGGTGAAGTGCTTGAGCGGCGAAATCCACTTGCCTTTGGTCATTTTGCGAATCATCCACCACAAGGATCAGCTCCTAATGTCATGATTTGCCCACAGGATTTTCCTTTGACAGAGAAGAACATGAGAGTATACATCCCTAATATTACATTTGGTGGTGAAGAGCCCATTACAATGAAGAGGTTTGGTACTTTCTATTTCAAGTCTGGAGGTTCTGGTAATCAGGCTGCGGATTCTCAAGTACTAAAGACACTTGTGTTGGTGAGTACAAGGTCCATCTGTGATGAAGAGCTATTCCTTAACTACCGTTACAGTAACTCGAAGCGGCGACCAGAATGGTATACCCCTGTGGATGAAGAAGAGGATAAGAGGAGATGGGGCTAATTTAGCAGTTGATATATGGTTCTGCCAGCAATGTTTTCTCAACACTACTGGTTCTATTATTTATCTGAAATTCACAACAGGGCCCTGGTAAGCTCCTGAAAGTGGAATAGCAATTTCTTTCTGCTTCATTATAAGTTTTCTATTTGCTAGGACCATTTACTTTGGTGTGGCCTTCATTGTCGTGAGAAAAGTAGAGTTCTTTTGTAAACTCTACTATCAGGTTCCTTTTTAGCACATAAAGAATACTGAGTACATTATTCTTACTTCTTTTATGAGTTTTTGCATCCCACTGTTCTCAGCTAGAACAGTAACGTACGGTTTGCTCCCAACAGTGAATTTTATGTTGTAATTTCCATTTTTCAACTTATAGGCTATAGCAATGGTTCCAGATTAATTCCAGTCCATTTGATTACTCATTCAAACAAAAGAAAAGAGAGGAAATCTGATGAAACTTATTTCAGAAGTTCTTGTCAGCATGATTAGAATTGTAAGTGAGTGTGTCGGCAATGCAGGAAAAAAATGTAGTTTCCCCATCTTAATGATATTTTCTAATCAGTTTCCTAGAATAATTTAAGATGGGCAAAAGTACCTATTCTATTGATTATCTTTATAACCAAACCATCAAATTGATTCCTGCTAGCAGCGTTGCTTGTTTTTAGTTCCTGAATTGGATAAGATCGTCTTACACTGTGGCATAATAGTGGCTTTCTTGCACTTCACCTATTCTTTCGTGCAAACCCCGCTACACCGAAAATCATGGAAGTTGACCGTTTAATATATTCCATCTCTTGAACCAATGTGTAGGTGGCATGTTTGCCCTTCGTTTGGGCGTGCATATCTGGCCTGGTATTATATATCATGGCGTTTTAGAAAGTAGCACCGAAAGAGCGTCTTTGGTAGATCTTAAGAAATATATCTCAGTCAAATGGTTGCTCCGGGAAGCCTTGAGATCTTGCCGGACGGTGAATTTGCTTGGACATACAGCTTAAATATCAAGATAATAGTTAATTTATGTATTCTATGATCTCTTCAGCTGATTATTCACTTGCTTCCCCGAATCTCTTCGCCTGCAATTGTGTGTTCATGGAGCATTGTCTGCTACTGCCGGGTGCTCGATTCATAATGCAAAGCATCGAATCTAACATATGATAACCCGGTTGTAGATTTTTTTTTTTTCAAAATCACGCGGAGCTTGTATTTTATTAAGAAGAAGAGGAGGAATTACAAGATAAAACAAAAGATTCGAAGTTCTAACAACAAGAAACGAAACATGAGGTAAACAAGAGAACAACAAGCCACTAAGCTCTACGACCCACGTCGGCTACCGGGACTAAACTACTTCCTCGGTGTGTCTCGGCGAGATGATCCTCCACTCCTTCGATAACGAAGAAACCCAGGGATGAGCTTCATCATTTAGATGTAGATAGAGAGCAACAAATTGAACTATATGGAAGTCGAAAAACTTATTCCGCTCCTTCCAAAACATCCAAACAACCAAAGGTGACCAAAAGACGAGGCAAACAAAGACCAGCGACCAAAGACGACCCCTCGCGGAAGGCGGGGCAGACCACAAACACAGATACACCGAGCGACGACCAAGGCTCTAAGTTGTGCTCCAAGCTGTTCCGTTCTCTAACTTAGAAAAACTGCCAGGTGCCAACTCATTTGGTAATGGGACAAATCACCGAAAATAATTTTTAAACGAGCGAGGTTGATGTCATCAACCTATCACTGCATGTCGGCATAAACAATTTTGTGAAAGAATGGTGTGGCACAACGCGTATCTGAGAGCTTTATTATATAGAAAGTAGGTAACTCATGCTCTGTATACAGTGTATTTTTCTTTTTAGTTTTATGAATTTTGTGCAGAAATTTCTGTCTGGTTAACGTAATGCCTTAGGAATCAAATCAACCACGAAGACACCCACGGCCGGATACACTAACTGTTGATCTATCTTCTTGAAAAAAGATAAGGAAGATCCTATTTTTAAAAAGAAGATCGCAACACTACATTTAATATGCATACATCTAATATAATGGGGTTTGCCGAATGACATAGCGATACTAACTTATTGAAGTTACCATCACGAGGCCTGTTTGGATCAAGGAACTAATTGTTGACTATTTTTTATCGATGGGGATCCAAACAAGAGGGACTAATAATAACCCGACTAATACAAACTAACTGTTAGCTGACTAATTCAGCTTCCAAACAAGCACCTGACTTTAGTTGACTACTAGTCAACTAATTTTGAATCCAAGAATAATTGTTAGTTTGATGGATTCAAACAGGCCTGAACTCGGCGTTGGTAGGTGCTCGATGATTAACCCATGATGATCAGCTTAACCTATAGTTACTGTAACAACTATTAAAATTTTTTGTCAGGATGATTAGGGGATGGTTACCTAATGATTGATTGAGTTTCCTTATGAGACGATATATATATTAACTGCTGATATGGCTTTCTTTCTTTTTTAATTTGAGCATTCATTTAACTAAAAATTGTTCTCTTCATTCAAGAAACTGCCCAAAATTTTTAGATCATGATAAGAAAGACCTAAATGCCTTTAAATTCTGTAGACATGACATGCTAAAACACCACTGTCTCGGTTAATGCATATGCATACATGACAAAATGCATTCTAACGACCAAATCGGAATTTGGCTTGTGTCCCAATCACGTATGTACCTTTTTGTTGGCATAAACATTCAGACTATTTTAGCCTTTCAAAGATGGCACTCTTTCCAATGGAGCGTTTCTGCCGTTTGTATTTGGTCAGAGAGGAGCGAAGAAACAAACAATCATGGGGATGTCTACTAGCCTACTAGAAGGCTTGGCGCTTGATATATTTGCTTTCCATCCTTTTCAATGTTTGATGAGGTTTTTTCATTTAGCCATTTGTTGGCCTTCTGGACTGACAGCTTGTTTGGTGAACTTTTTTTTTTAACATTTTCCATAGCTTCTGCTTACAGTCAAGCAATTCTTTTGGTATATTCAGCTCAATGGTAAATCATCTTTATACTACGAGGACGGCAATGATCAAGTTTGAGTGGTATTTCCTGTCAAGTGGAAAATCATGTAACCAAATATCAAAGAGCAAAAGGAGTTTCCTTTATATTGATCGCCAAAAAAAGGGCGTTTCCATTATATGGCTTTTGATAGCACAGCAGGGAGTTGAATGCTTGTCCATCATTGTCAATTCCACTGTGCAAAGTGTTATATCTCACGCATGCATGTTGATACAAACAGCCATGTGCCGGCCGATACAATCATACAATAGCTGGAATTTATTTATTTTTGAACTGACAATAGCTGGATTTTTTTTTTGTGGACTGACAATAGCTGGGGAGTTGAAGCGATTGTATTTCTTTTATAGTCCGGATCTCAGCGTCGCGAGGGTTGCTGCTAGCAGCGTGCAACCGTTTGTGTCTGGATTTCCAAAAGGAACAGACGATGTAGCCGAATACTACGATGCGGTTGCTGCTCTCTTAGTTCAGATGGAACTGGCTTTCCAACCATTAATATGTTCGAAGGCCAGTGGCTAGAAAATTTCTCATCCGGCAGTCAGTGCCCGGCCAGCCGTCTGAAATTTTTATGTTGGTTTGAACAAGAGCATTTCGTTGCACAGACGCTTTTCTTCGGCCTTTACTCCTTGGCTACTTTGCTTGATCCATACACAAAACCTTCTCCCAGGTTGAACTGTTTCTTTTGCTCCTGAAGCTATCTACAGTCAATTGAGCAAACCAGGAAGGGGGTGTCTGAATATTTATCATGTTACTCTGTAAAACTACTCGGAACTTACCTGAGAAGGAAAAAAGTGCCTGGGGAAAACAATTCTCAGCAAGGTTTACAAAACCAATAATACCGACCGGTTATCTCAGAACCGGACTTATCGGTCCGGTTTTCAATAAAACCGAACCTGTGTACTGTAGCATAATCGGTTTTCGTTCGATTTTGTCTGTAACAGGTCCGGCTCTGTCGGTTTTGGTTTTTCTGGTTTTTTCGAGATTTCAATCCTTGATTCTCAGACGTTACCCAACTCCAAATACTACTAATACTACTACTTGTTTTTACACATAGTTTGTGCTTAATCCATAGTACTCTCCTTTAGCACTACTGCAAATAAAAAATTAGCAGGGAATAACCACCCCTTGTATAATCGACACAGATAGTGGCAGGATATCAATCTGCGTCACCATTTAATCACAAAATTCCTTGAGATACTGAACCACTGCGGCTCCAGCCGTCTCTCATGGTAGTAACTGCTTTGACCGCAGTCGAGTTACAGACACGATGACGCAGCCACATCGGCTCCTGCCGTCCCGCAGCACCAGCAGCAGATGCGGCCATCATGCATTTACCCGGCCGGCCTCCCGGCCGTGTGTGTATATATATAGAGGTCACGGGGGAACGATGCGAACGACGCACCACCAGCACCAGCAGCGGCGGCGGCGGCAATCCAGCGGCGCGCCACGCATTTCTCACGCACGATGGCCGCCCGCGCCGCCGTGCTCGCTCTCGCGCTCGCGCTCTGCGCCGCCGCGGCCGCCGTCCATGGCGCGAAGGTGGACGCCGTGGCCGCGGCGCAGCAGGCGGCCGACCGCGTGGCGGGGCTCCCGGGGCAGCCGCCGGTGGGGTTCGCGCAGTACGCCGGGTACGTGACGGTGAACCAGACGCACGGCCGCGCCCTCTTCTACTGGTTCTTCGAGGCCACCGCCAACGCCGCCAAGAAGCCGCTCGTGCTCTGGCTCAACGGAGGTACGTCCCGACTCTCTCCTCCACCGCACTCCACTCCACCCGCTCGTACATACTAGTGCTGCTTTACTGCGCATTGATTTCCGTCGCTTGCTTGTTGCTGCTTCTACTCCATTTTTTTTTTCTTGGAGCAAGCTTTGCCGTCCTCACCATGTTTCTTGTGCTAAGCGGTTACGGTTAGTCTGTGCATGTGGTTCCTGCCGTCCTGCGGGTGTAGCAATGGCTGGGAATTGAGAGATAGAGATAGGACGAGAGCACGGCTGGTCGCCTCTGAACAATTAGTTGAGACGTTCCTTCGTTCTTCGAGGTTGACATCGATTAAGAAGTGAGGTGGTTAGAGGCTATAGCGTGTGTGGTTGCTATAGTAGAAGACAGAGATGCGTGGAGTACTTGTGAATCGTGATGGCGTGCGAGCACTAGTAGGCCAGCAGCTAGGCGCGGATGCATGTTTCAGTCGTAGCTAGCAGTACAGCACTATGCACTTTGCCCAACCGATTGAGCGACATTCATAGTGAAAGAGAAGAGCTATCCAATCAAAGAATGATCGATGTTCCGCCATCAATTTGCTGATTACTCATGGAGGTTGATGGTGTAACAGTCGAAGTAGTTACTCTTCCGGGACTTGCAGCTCTGTTTAGTTGAACGCACCTCTCACTCGGTGACCAAGGTTTGAATCTTGATGCAGTATTAATTAGTCTTTTTGTTTGCCTTGAACCTCTTTTTTTTCTCCCCTGGTGAAAATTAGACTTGTACTGTGACCAAATTTCTGAATTTTGGAATAACATCCAAGATTTTTAAATGAATTTCGTATGAAGCACTTCAACTCTTGCGAAATCCAGACAAAAATCCCCATGGACGTGCAAACTTTTGGTGCGTTTGGATTCACGCAAAGGTTCCTGCTGCATATATTGCAGACATGCTCTCAAGTTGGAGCGTAAGTTAACAGCCATCATTGTTTAGAAAATTGAAATTGACAGGATATAAACAACTTTGCACTCAATTACTTCGCTTCCTCAATCCGAAATTGGCCAATCTCATGGTCAAGCACGGGATCGGACCACATTGTCAGTCTTTTTCTTGCCCGGCCTCCATGCATTGTAGTATCTCATTCTGGTCCATCACTAGTGGGACCCACAAGGCGTAGACTACTCCGTTCGAGAAGGACTGCCGCTTTGCACTAGCTAGCTAGACACCTACGCACAGCGATGCTGATTGCTGGAGCTCAATTGTTTTGCTCACTAGCTAGCTTCCTTCAACCACGAGCACTTTGCTTGCATGGCATGGTCAGCAGTCAACACACGCTCCGGGAACGAAGGGGGATCCATGCAGCCAATGGGGCCTCGCTTCTTCCATGGAGCCGAGCGATGAGCTGACCGTTTTTGGCCGAATCTGCGTCCTTGTGGGGATCCGCGAATGCGTTGCCAACATTGCAAGCAAAGTGTCAGAGGGGTCTAACCGGGCACCTGCTGAGCTGTTATTCAGACCTTGCCTGGTAACACAATCCTAGTTGGAAACGTGTCAACTAGTATGACTCTAGCTAGAGTAACAGATGATCTATATCACTTAGATACCATAAATGACTCCGCTAGATTGTTAAGCCACTGGTGGTTTCTTTTCGGTTCAACTCACGCGGCACGGATCATGAGTGTTTCAGGATAAAGGCAGCTGACTCTTGTGGAGGTGCACAAATTGAGAAGAAACTACGATGATTAGTTTGATCATTGTTTCGGTTTGTCTAGAACGTACGGTCCAATATATAATCAGGGGGGTTAGTTAGGACAGAACAATACTCTCGCAAGTCCAACAATTAGAGCTCTGCAGGTAGGTACGTACGTAGTCACGACAGGTGACAGTTTTGTTTCCAGTTTTGCGCGCGGAGATAGAAAACTCGCTGTTAGGCTACCAAATCCGAGCATCCACACTATAGAAGGCCTCCGACTCATATTCCTCTCGATAATTAGGTTAGTAAGACGATAATTTGCCAGCACGTATGCCTAACGCACTACAAGAGTATGCATTGGTCAGTCGTCGCTGGACAGATACCGATCGATCATTCTCATCCGATTGGCCGTCCCTGTACATGCATCCGTGGGGTAACAGACAAATCGTCCGCGCATATATGCTCTGTGTCTCGCTTCACACATCCCTTTCAGCTAGCGCACGCGCGCGCGCGGTCTCCTTGTCCGCACCGCGCCGGTCGGCTTCGCCCACCACCACCGATCGAGGATCCCTGTAGATTTCCGCATGCAGCAGGGACGCACCACGCGCACGGTAGATGCGTGGAGCTCATCAAACGGGCAATATTCCTTCCGGGAAAAAGAGAAGCCGGGGCGACCGAGCGCGTACCCGTCTCCGCGATATGCAGCAGAAAGTCGCTCGTCCCTTTCTGTTTGTATGGATCGGAAACACGATCGAGATCGCCATCATTAGCTTGGAAGAGGCAGCCACTGTGGATCGGTCGTGATGAGCACAGCGTCTGGGGTCTGGGCTGATCGAAAGCAAGCGAGCGAACGAACGGCAGAGGAGGGGAAGCAAGCGGGGTCGATCGGCAACGGCACGGCGCTTTCAAGCCGCCAACAGCTAGCTCACGAGAGGAGCAGCCACTGCCAGACGCCCGGGGACCATGACGTACATGCATGCATCGCACTGCGCGTCGTCGCTGCGAGGCGATAGCATGCGCCACACCAGCGGAATGGATGCGGGAAAACCGGAAAAGGATCTGAACATACGGTGGCGCAGGCGGCAAAACGGCAGCACTCGACTGTACTACTAGTGCTGGACCCATCAATTGCAGTGGATCGATCGGTCACATGCGCGCGGGCGGTGGGCGCAGCCGCGCAGGGAGAGGGAGGCCTCATCGAACGCGAAAGATTTTTACAGCTCTCGTCATCCCGTGCTTCGCTTGGCTGTAGGCTTCGAATTGCTCGAATGGTTTCGGCGCGTCGCTGCCGGCCGCTGCTTCCACTGTCTGCCTATCCGTTCGTTATAGTAGCTCCATCGGTGGACTAGTCCGCAGACGGCGCCAATGATAGATTGAGCGGCGACTCGTCTCATGTCGCGACGTGAACTTTTCGGGTGCACGTCGTTGTCACGGACTCACGGCGGTGCTCGGTTCCCACTCACTGCTAGGACGTTTTCGGGAGACGTGGTTTCGTTATGGACATGCATATAGATTTTCTGTCTTTTTTTCGATTCATCATTATCAGCTAATACATACACATGGACATTTTACTTTCAAAAAGTTCTGGTCGTAGAGTACTTCCCGTTGGTACAGATGTTTTCTTGACAGGAAGCTGACTGGGTTCGCAGTTTAGTTTATCATCAGGATTGTTCAGGACTGGGGGCTGATTTTTTGTCGTTGCTGTTGCTGTTGCAGGGCCTGGGTGCTCGTCCATTGGGTACGGCGAGGCGGAGGAGCTGGGGCCTTTCTTGGTGCAGAAGGGCAAGCCGGAGCTGAAATGGAACAACTACTCCTGGAACACAGGCATGCTCGATAGTAGTAGATAAACAAAGGGAACCAAACTATTCTACCGATGCTTATGTTTGCTGATCAATCTTGACGAACGAACTGCATGCGCGCAGAGGCCAACCTGATGTTCCTGGAGTCACCGGTGGGCGTCGGGTTCTCCTACACAAACACAAGCTCCGACCTGCTGCAGCTTGGTGACAAGATCACCGGTAAATTAATTCATCCTACATCAGAACCATAACAAACTATGCAGTTTCTTGTTTCTGGATGACTCGAACGTACAGTCTCTGAACATATATACGCGCATATATATGCATGCAGCCGACGACGCTTACATATTCCTGCTCAACTGGTTCAAGAGGTTCCCGCAGTACAAGTCCCACGACTTCTACATCGCCGGAGAAAGCTACGCCGGTGAGTGCCATGCCATCCGAAAACGCACTACTCCGACAGTAGACATGCATTACACATTCAGCTAGCACCTACTAGCTTGATTTGCTATTCACAGTCAGAGCACGCTACTGAAAAATGTTGAAAGACATCCTTCAAAAAAAGAAAAAAAAATGTTGAAAGACGTACGGTGACACGATCGAGTTGGTCTCTCCTGCCTACAGGGCACTACGTGCCGCAGCTGTCCGAGAAGATCTTCGACGGGAACAAGGCGGGCCCCAAGGAGAACTACATCAACTTCAAGGGCCTCATGGTCGGGAACGCGCTCATGGACGACGAGACGGACCAGACGGGCATGATCGACTACGCCTGGGACCACGCCGTCATCTCCGACCGGGTGTACGCCAGCGTCAAGGCGCACTGCAACTTCAGCATGGTGAACGTGACGGACGCGTGCGACAACGCGCTCAACGACTACTTCGCCGTCTACCGCCTCATCGACATGTACAGCCTCTACACACCCGTCTGCACCGGCTCCGGTTCCGGTTCCTCCGGCCACCGGCAGGTCGCTATCCACGGCGCCGCCCCCAAAATCTTCTCCAAATACGTACGTCTCGTCGCGTCATCGATCTTCTATAGCTAGAGAGTTAATCCATTTTTCCTGGTCCTGGGGTGCACATTTTGAGATTTTCCCTGCGTCGATGGTGATGATATGTTGCAGCGAGGGTGGCTCATGAGGCCGGCCGGGTACGACCCCTGCACGGGGGAGTACGCCGAGGTATACTTCAACCGGCCCGACGTCCAGACCGCGCTGCACGCCAACGTCACGAAGCTCGGCTACAACTGGACGCACTGCAGGTGCCGCACTGCTGAGCTAGCCCTGTCTACTCCTGGTTGATCAGGCTTCGTTCTGAGCACTGACGGATCGACTCGTTTATGTGTGGTGCAGCAACGCGATCAACAAATGGAACGACGCCGCCTTCTCCACGCTCCCCATCATCCGCAAGCTCGTCGCCGGCGGCCTCAGGGTCTGGGTTTTCAGCGGCGACACCGACGGGAGGATCCCCGTGACGGCGACGAGGCTCACCCTCAACAAGCTTGGGCTCAAGACCGTCCAGGACTGGACGCCGTGGTACGACCACTTGCAGGTAATTTTGTTCGGAGTGACAAATGTATCAGTCTTTTTATGTGCAGAGCTCATCGCGAGTATCAAATCAATTGACGTACGTTGTGGCGCCTGAAATATAATCTTATAGGTTGGGGGATGGACGATCGTCTACGAGGGCCTGACGTTCGTGACAATCCGCGGAGCCGGGCACGAGGTGCCGCTGCATGCGCCGCGGCAGGCGCTGACCCTCTTCAGAAACTTCCTGGCCGGCACCAAGATGCCACCAACGGCGTACCCCTAGTAGAGCCTGCGCGCCGGCCGGCTGATATGTTTTTTTCTTTTCCTTCTTTCCATCCCAAAGTTGCAAGTGTAATTCCATTGGGAAAAAAAGGAATAAAGTCTTACAGCTGATTCAGTGTTCACAGCACATTGGCCTGCCTCCAGCCTGAATGCTCTTTTGTGTGCCCCTCAAATCGAATGCTCCACGAATGTCTCAGCAGATTGAAAAAACATATGGAACAAACAAGAGAACCCCAGGGAGTGTTACAGCACAAACTAATTGAAATGGTGAATATCGCAACCGATTAGTGGTGCGAACAACTGAATCAGAAAAGACTTACTACATCATATGATACCCCAGAAGGCCAGAATACATTGCAATTGCATATAAAAAGCACAAGCACGGTATAAGTTCTTTAACAGACAGTACAAGGTAGACCTGACAACTCGTGGCAATGCACGAATCTGCCCACACCTGGATCAGCACATGTTTCCTTTTGCACCATAGCGAGCTAACCTTTTCTGGGTGTGGCGGCCAGCCTTGTGTACATACGGGCCATTGATTGATAGCCTCTAATATCGCCCGATCTCAGGAGATTGCCTATGATCAGAGAGGAAAAAAAATGTTAAAAAGTAATGCGATATTTGAGTAACAACAAACCTCAAGAAAGTCAATATAATAAATTTCTCTATGCAGTACTATTTGACTAATCAGAAATTGGTCTTGCAAAGCATAATACAAGATTTTTTTTCCATTAAACACTAATCATTCTAGTAGCGCATCGCTAATTATTACGTTCATTCTTTTAATTGGTCAACACTTGGATTCAAAATGAAGAACCAGGTAAAACAGTGGATAAATTCTGCAGATTGGCAGGATCCTATCTCATGCAAGTGCAGATCAAATGCAGACCTTCATTTTTTTTTGAGGTAAAAACCTACATGTATCAATGACTAAGATCATCATCGCTTTTAAGGGCTACAAAATTTGACAATATTCATTTAAAAAAAATCGGATATGGATGTTACAACAGTTATAGCTGTGCAAAATAGTTAAATGTAACTCTTCAAATATAGCTCGACCGTTTGACAGCATGGCAAGTCCAGTCCATAGAATGCCAGGAATTATATATTGCGACCACCCAAATTTTCAGTAAAGTTCCCAGACTCCACTAGAGCAAATACCGTAATATTGCATAATATTTTCTCAGATATTCTAGGTTAACGTTGCATAAGTTCAATGTAATTCAGAAAAAACGTAAGTGTTAACTTTCATATAGCTTCGCCTGATGCAGACTGATAATAAATAGTGGCCAAATCCGTAAGTAAGAAAATAGAAGCACCTGAATCACAGTTAAGTGGGCTGTCTGGTTCGGGGTGAGCCATCAATGCAATTATTGCTCTACAAACAGATTGCAAAGTCCATGCAGGGCTCCATGCATTCTTCAGAATATCCAGGCATATTTCGCCTGTCTAGAAACAGAAGTAAAGGGGAAAGAATGTAACTAAACAGCAATCATCCCAGCACTTTATTGGTTTTAGATTTAGTAAGTACAAAAATACATGAAACTTTTGCATCCATATATAAACAAAGAATCATATACAATGACAAGTTTTATATTAGCACATTCTTAGCTAACCTTGTAATGCACATTTGGATGGAAAATTTTGGTCAGAAATCGAACTTGTGGAGGTAGCAGAGGATACTGTTCTGGAATTGTGAAAGCAAGTTGAAGCACACCACCTTCATAAGGTGTCTCAGAAGGGCCCTAACCACATGAAGAAAGAGGGTAAAAAACCTGCTGGTTTCTGGCTTTCTGCATCACCTTGCAATAAAAAGTAAATAACCTGCCTTGATAAGAGCAGTCCACTTGAATATGTTTGAATCATCGCATATTAGTTGGATTTCTGGGTCAGCAGACTTCTCTCGCTGGACCTCCTTATACTCCTTGAAAAGCCTAGCTCTAGATGCCTATGGATATAACATATTTTCAAAATGATTACCCACAGAACCCTAATAGTTACTCATTAAAAAAGCATTGGAAAATGTTAAACATCGAGTTGTGGAAACTTTGATGTCATATTTCAAACTGTCCATATTAACAATAACACTACTTTTACTCCTTGGGCATAGTCTTCCAAGTAATACCAGTTACATTTGTGTCATAATTCATTTCATAAGATAATCTGATTATTTTTTAGCAAACTTAACTAATAGACAATTACAAGAATAAATGGGAAAAGGAGTGAATGTTCGTTATGAAGTGCGAATTGAGAGCTATTGAATTCTAGCATGGGGATATAAGTGATGCATCATGTAAAACTTGAATCATTCTACCTTCATGAGATTACTGCCATAATTCACAGTTATGCATGTAAAGTGCTAGTGAAGCAATTGAGAACAGACCTGCATCAGTTCTCTTTTGTACAGGTGACCACAGACCAGACAATGATGTCACTGAAGTAATGAATGCAAACAAATAAGAAATAAGGCAAATCAACATTCAGCTATGCAATCAGATTAAACTTCTTGGCGCCAGATTCAGGATGTTAGCAGCCTAACACCAGTCCGCAAGAAAATGAACTGGATTAATCTTATTGATCAGCCACAAGTTTTCGTCAATACTGAAGATGATACAACAAAATCTCGACCAGGTAATCAGGCATTGCTCTCCACCATAGAATGTTTCTGGTGTTGTTTTCTTCAGACCTACTTGCCTAGCGAAGACAAAATCAAACGCCCATATCGCACATAAGGCTAGATTAAGTTTATCACTTATCAGAATGTAGAGCAACCAGGGGATTCAGGGCACCGTCTAGGCGTCTAGCATCCACTACGGTAAAAACTGACTAAAGAACCTGAGACAATCGCCCCCAACTTTTCTGCAACAGTAAAAACTGATACCACCGATCTGGAATTCTGGCCATTTGAACACCGCGCTCGTCGGACCTACCATCGGCCGCCTGGCGGCGAGGAACTCGGGATGACAGCCCTCAGCCCGTGTATCGCAGAACCGCGCATCGCCTCCCAAACCAACCGCATACGTTTCTCTCGACGTCCCAACAAGTCCACCCTCATCCACAATCACACACATAACGAAGAAAATGCTGGTGCTGCTCACCAAGAAGCGTACCAGTTTGAAGGTCAGGGCCTCGCGAATTCGATCCCGGAGCGGAGAAAGTCACCTCGTCGGAGCTCGGGCTGCTCGGGACTCGGGAGCGTTGGGAAAGGCAAGAAAGGCGACGACGCTTGAGGATGATGGGTGCAGGTGGGCCCAAAGCCAGAAAACTGGGCCTTTCAGCTGTCAATAACAAGCACTTCAATAGAGGCCCAAAGTCACTTTTGGACAGCAGAGTCTCAGCCCAAAGCCATCTTCTTGCGAAACACTCCACTCTCCCCCGTTTCCTTCCGATTTCAGTACCCCACTCGGCCTCGTCGTCCTCTTCCCCTTCGGCCAGCCGCCTCGCTCCCCCGTACTTCCTTCCCTTCGCAGCAAAACCTCGCCGCGAATCACTCCCTCCACGCGGAGAAGCCGACGTGGTAGCAGCGCGCGCCAGCTATGGGCGACAGCCAGTACTCCTTCTCCCTCACCACCTTCAGGTTTGTGCCCACGCTTTCGTGCTTTCCCCCCTCGTTCGAGATCGGGCGAGATTTCGTTTAGTTTTGGTGGCCGATCGTGAGTTGTTCGTTGATTTCGCTGCAGCCCGTCGGGGAAGCTGGTCCAGATCGAGCACGCGCTCACGGCGGTCGGATCCGGCCAGACCTCGCTCGGAATCAAAGGTGCGGCCCGTTCAGTAATCGCTTCCGTTTACTTTTTTCTGTGGCTATTCTTTTTGCTTCCTTCGGAGAAATTCGAGGTTTAATTTAACCAGTAGGCGGCTGCGGTGTTCACATTTTAGGATCTCCACGATATTAGGGCTGAGCGGAGGGTTTAGAGGTCCCTTCTAATGTGTAGTGTGCGATTTGAGTTCGTGTGTTTGTGGTCCTTGGCCCTTATTGACGTCTGCTTCGATTAAGGTTGTTTCTGTAGTATATCGAAAAAAGGCGATGCTGGTATTTAGATTGAATGCCAATACAATTGCCGTGGATTAGGGTATTTGAAAGCTATTGACCATTTGTTAGGAACATTGCCCCTTGCAGAGTTGGAATTCCGAAATTCCATCTTCTCTGGATGCTGCTGGAGCATCTTCATCGCAGATTGCAGTGTTATTTGTCTACTTCATATCTAGCATACTGATTAGTGTACTTGCAATTCCAATGAGATAGTAGTGCCACTCAACAGTGTTGTGCAATCTATTCGAAACTATATTTCAATTTTGACTCACGAGTTTTGTATTATTCTTATTTAAATAATGAAACCTATATTTTGACTTTTATGTCTCTATAGTTACTGCTAATATTTGTTGTTTTATTGGATGAATCCTTTCATAGTCTGTGCTTAGTATGTTTTTATCAGGTTGTTCTATTTCATATGTATTTTGCCACTGTCAAGGGAGTGCAACCTTTGTAGCTCTATTGATTCTGAGATTCACCTTTCATTCTCGCAGCTGCTAACGGTGTAGTTATCGCCACTGAGAAGAAATTGCCTTCTATTTTGGTGGATGAAACATCTGTAAGTGTGAATTATCCTTTACTTTATCCGTCATCCCTATCATCATTTCTTCTTCTAAGTACTTATAAATTTCTATTTGCAAAAATTATAGGTGCAAAAGATTCAATCATTGACACCGAATATTGGAGTTGTTTACAGGTAATTTGCACAATCTTGTGATTAATTTTTATATCTTGGATATCTTATGATTATGCGCTATATGCTTGCTTTGATCTACCCCAATGTCACATTGTATAAGTTTTTTTTCTTTGATCTCACATGATTCCTGAAATAACGTTTTTTTACTTGCTTTGAACATTTTTATAGCTGTACCTTGTTTATTAACGAATTGTTTGACTTAATAAATAAAACTTACCTTTAAGAACTAACTGTAAGTAGTCAGACTCCTGAAAAAGAAAAATGGAAGATAACCTAACATATGCAAGACACCAAGATGATTGATAAATCAATCTATGCTATTACTCTTTTGCAAAAATTTTGGATTTCTGTATTTGGACTTCTTATTTTAACACTAGCAAATATGAAGATTCAATCCTTTTTGGACAAATCAACGAATGGATGATTAGAGTTTGGACCTTCTGTTTGTTATAAACATGTCACCTTTGCACGGATCAGTTCACTGGCTAGAGTGATAGTTTTGAATATGAAAATAATTTGTTTGATTTGAATAGTTCTCTGAAAACAAATAACTAATTCTTCGGTGTGTTGTTAGATACACAATAACTTGATAAAGTTGTTGACAATAGAAACTGAAATGCTCGTTGGAGATAGATGTGACTTGTGTAGTGCTAAGGAATGAGTAGATCAATATTTTCTCTTCAAAGTGTTTCTTCTATTTTTTCGCCATTCATATGTGTTCCATTAATCCATCTCAGTGAGATGATTCTTGGCCTTTTGGTCTTTATTTTGAACTGTCAACACTTTTGTTTTATTTTTTCTGCACACAACATGTGTACTTACCTCGCTTCGTTTTCAGTGGAATGGGTCCAGATTTTAGAGTTCTTGTGAGGAAAAGTCGGAAGCAGGCACAGCAGTATTATAGGCTTTACAAGGTATGCTTCTGGTCACTTCATTTAGTTTATACTTTGGAAAATTGTTTCTATAGGTACAAAAACCCTTCTAAAAAATGGCTTTTTGTTTGTCCTGTACTCTCTTATGTTCAATTGCCACCAGTAATTTTTGTGTGACTATTGCTTCTCATTGTCAAATGCAGGAAACCATACCTGTTACACAGCTTGTCCGAGAGACTGCTGCTGTTATGCAGGAGTTCACACAATCAGGGTATGTCATGCTCGTTTGTTTTGTCGATTATTTGATCATGTACTTGCTATTTTAAATTTACGCCTTATATACTCGATGTGCATCAATTTATTTGTCACCTTGTTTGTTTCAGTGGTGTGAGACCATTTGGAGTTTCGTTGTTGATTGCTGGGTACGATGACAATGGCCCACAGTTGTACCAGGTATGCATAAGGAGCTGCATGATAGAAAATCTTTCTGTCTGCTGCCATGCTGATTAAGCCTTATCTAACATAATGTGGTACTCCCTCTGTCCACAAATATAGTGTCCATCTAGTTTTGTCCTAAGTCGAACTTTTTGAACTTTGACCACAATTTCTATAGATATATAGTATTTTAAATTAAACGAGTTATATATTACGAAAGTCCATTTCACGATCAATCTAGTAAGATCATTTTCATGTTGTCCATCTATAGGTTTTTTTTTTTTGCTATGGAGAGTCAAAGTTCAAAAAGTTTGACTTAGGACAAAACTAGATGGACAGTGTATTTGTGGACAGAGGGAGTATTGTTCACACTTATTATCTTGTTATAACAATCACCAGAAGCACTGTATATTCTACTTTTAGACCAGCATTTATCTGTTATTGACCTAGGGTGCTGTTAATAAAATGCTGTATGGCTTTTGTTTTT
Source organism: Eragrostis nindensis (assembly GCA_012490785.1). Classification (NCBI taxonomy): domain Eukaryota; kingdom Viridiplantae; phylum Streptophyta; class Magnoliopsida; order Poales; family Poaceae; genus Eragrostis; species Eragrostis nindensis. The sequence goes on from JAAXCT010000920.1 coordinate 238,693, forward strand.
GTCTTTTCTTCAGGTTGACCCGTCAGGATCATACTTCTCCTGGAAGGCATCAGCCATGGGGAAAAATGTGTCCAATGCTAAGACATTTCTTGAGAAGAGGTACATAAAGAATAATCCAGCTTAGCGGGGTTCATTTCATTCATCCATAGATGTATGTGTCATTGTGTAACATTTATGTTTTGTTGTTTTATTTTCAGGTACACAGAAGACATGGAGCTTGATGATGCCATCCATACTGCAATCTTGACTCTCAAAGAAGGGTATCACATCGCTGTCTTTGTAGTTTCTTATATTTTTATTGAATGCTCTTTGTTACTGACTGTTTCACGACTCCGCAGTTATGAAGGACAAATCTCTTCCAACAATATTGAAATTGGCGTTATTCGAGCGGATCGCAAATTCAAGTATGTTGCAGACTCGTCCCTGTTTCTTACTGCCACATTTATCAGTCCCTTTTGCTTCTTCCAATGAGCTAAATCTTTAAGCCCTCCCTAACTTGTTAAGAATGTGATCTTCATTTATTCACTAACAACTTAGATCATCTACTGAGCAATAGTCAAATTTGTGATTCAGATTGTGAATCTGTGATACTGATATAGCACAGATCTTCAGCAGTTGTTATGTAATTCATCCTTGTTTTGTTGTTACAGACTGTTCATCAGTAGTAGTGTAGAGTTGTGTTGGCAGCAGAGAGTCCTTTTCTAGCTGACAGTCCAACCTTTTTTCTTTTGACCCCTTATAACTGCAATAGTGTAGAGTTATGTTGGTTGTAGGCTTGTAGCACAGAGTCCTTTCTGGAATCTTGTGACTGACAAGTAATACTTGCCATTAAAATTGCAGAGTTCTAAGCCCAGCAGAGATCAAGGATTTCCTGGAAGAGGTGGAGTAATGTCTGTTGACAGTTTACTGTTTCACGCATGGAACTGGAGCAGCCGCCCTGAAGCTTGTCTTATGTTTATTTTTATTGTCACTTTACTGTAAACTGACTTGCTCCAGTGACATGGGATGAACTTTTACATTTGAACCCTCGTGGTGCATATTGTAGACAAGGAAGATATTAAGATAATTTAGGTGGATGTTGTATTTGGCTTGCTCCCTTAGTTGCCACCGCTATTTATACAATTATATCTGATGCATGCACTTGTGATTCCTGATTCTTACCTTTTGACGGATCGGAGCATGATGGCAGCAAAAGATGTGCTTGGGTTCGAGTTTGGCAAAACCAAAATTCATTTGCATGTGGTCATATACGTTGTTTCCACTAGTTCTGATGGTTATCATGAAGATTAATTGTGTGAAGAATGCAGTGCCCAAATCCCAGTAGTTCGTCACAAATGCACATATCACAAAAGGACATGCGAAGGGGCCTGTTTGCGTCGTTATTCCCCGTTCGTTGTGCGTGAATTTCCTGATGAAGGAATTTTGGGCTGTAATTTATTTTGTGCTTGAAAGGGGGCGCCTAAAATCAAACTTAGTATCAGCCATTCTCCTCAACCATCAGAATAACCCTCACAATTGTTACAACAGACTTTATAGGCTAAATCCGGAAGGACTATATTGTGGCCGTGATTCCGTTTGGGCCTTTGAGAAATGGACAAAACACATCATCAACCAATATTCTGCACGTTAAAGCAGACACCGCTGTCCTGTCTTCATCCTTCCTCTCCCCATCTCAAATGCGGGTAAAGAATCTGATGATATCGATCGACTAAAAATATAAGGGAATTTACTCATTTTGCTCAGAATTTAATGTGGAATCTAAAACGTGAAATGTAAAAGTTACAGTGACCTGCAAATAACTTTCCATAGCAGTAATAAACTGCAAGAGCCCCGATCTCCTCAGTCCTCACATCGTCTTCCTCCCGACCTGCAGTGCCGCCGTCTTTTTCAGCGCAAGTCCGTTCCCCTTGCCCTATAAATCGTCCACCAAATCCGTCGGATGGGGTGGTGCTCCCCGTCCACTCCCCGGCAGCTCCTCTCCACCGTCTCCCTCTTCGCCTTCGGCGCGGGCCTCCTTGCCGTCGGCATCCACCTCTCCTACGTGAACATCGAGCCCCAGCGCGCGCGTACGCTCGCACGCGACCAGTTCGTCCGCGATTACCTCCGCAAGAAGCACGACAAGTAACCGGCCCCATGGCTCTGGCCCCAGCCAGCTCGGGCAGCGGGTCCGTGATCGCCGAGGTGGAGATGAACGCCGGCGCCGACCAGGGCGCCGCCACCGTGCGGGCGACCGTCGTGCAAGCGTCGACCGTGTTCTACGACACCCCTGCTACCCTCGGTGCGTGTTGCGACTCTGCTCTTTCCTCACTACTGCCATTGTTATTGGTGTAGCTCTAGCTCGCAAGGTGTTCGATCCATTCTCTAGCTCGTGTAGGCATTAGGATTGGTGCTGCGCGCAGGGTGCTCGCTTGTTCGTCTCGCCGATACTAGTTTACCAGTTTTATTCCATTAGACTTGACACTCACTTGAACGTGCATATAGCAGTATTTGTTCAGTTGAATTGTGAACAGTGTCAGTTGTTTGGCATGATGTCAGCTGCGTTACGAAGACATTGTTCTCCATAATTTGTTTTGATATTATATGGAGGGAGTGGTGGGTTTGCTTGGAATGAATGAGTTGGATGGAGAAAAGGAATAGATACAGCTTTCTCTTAGCTAGTGGTGGAGTGAGTTGCGTGGACATTTTTTCTTGCTTGGAGGATGAGTCATCAGACATGTAAGGTTGCAAAACCCTTTTGGACATGCTACTATGGGTACTACCTCAGTTGCTGCTCAATGTGGGTTGCATCTTTGATAAATTAATCATTTCATCACCATGAAATCCTGTGGGACTGGAGATCTGGTATTTTATAAGTTATCTTCACTGCATTATTCTACAGATAAAGCAGAGAAATTAATAGCGGAAGCAGCTGGATATGGTTCACAGTTGGTTCTATTCCCAGAAGCCTTTGTTGGTGGCTATCCTCACGGGTCCACCTATGGACTGATTGTTGGCAATCGCACCGCAAAGGGAAAGGAAGACTTTCGGAAGTTTCATGCAGCTGCCATAGATGTACCTGGTATTCCGAAATAATTTTTAACATGTTTTACTTTATTTTTCGCAAGTGTTACCATGGTTTATCTTTCCTTTTACATTCAGAAAAGTGCTTCTGCTCATTACATACAGAGAAATAAGTTTATGCTCAGAATTGAACTTCAATTATTCTGGAGCTACATTTTGAACCCTTCTTCAGTTGAGCTATATACCTTGTAAGTTACACTCATAATAAATTTGTATTAGAGATGGCAGTGCTAAGAATGAAACATAGACATAAAATATATTGTAAGTACTATACCCCTTTACTTTTTTGGTTCCTGTTAAAAATTCAAACTGGATAATCAGTCGGTGTCCAGACAGCTAGCTGATAAGGTGCAGTTGGTGAACAAAAGCGCTTGCAACATGGCATTTAGTGCCTATTTGAGGCTTTAATGTATAATTTGTATAATTACTATAGTAGGGTTCAATATCCTTTTTCCTGGTTGTTCCTAAAAAAAATGTGGTGGAGTATCTCCACAAGTAGAGGTCCATGGTTGACAAATCCTTGTAGTAATGCCCTGCTTCTCCTACATGCAGATGCACCCATTTCCTCATCTTTTGCCACCTGTTCTGTCAAATTACATTACAACAACAACATAGCCTTTTGTCCCAAGCATATTGGGACAAATTACATTAATTTAATTTAGCTCATTATCAGCATCAAATTACATTAACAAAAAAGTTTGTAATTTGATTTAGCTCATTATCAACATCAGATTACCACTCATATATTGGGCTGGGATGCACTATTTCTAGAGTTTGCACTGAGCACATTTCCGCCTTTAGCCTTTTTGTACTCATCAGTTATCATTAGTGTAATCCTCGCATCAGTATTTGATAACTTGTCCTGTTAAAAAGATGTGTTTGTATACATCTGCTAGTTTTACATAGTTTTTTACAATCATCTGTGGAATACAGGCCCAGAGGTATCCCGGCTAGCTGCATTAGCTGGAAAATACAAGATTTTTTTGGTAATTGGTGTGGTTGAAAGGGAAGGATACACACTTTACAACACAGTGCTTTCCTTTGATCCTCTGGGAAAATACCTAGGAAAGCATCGCAAGATCATGCCTACTGCTCTGGAACGAGTATTCTGGGGATTTGGAGATGGATCTACAATACCTGTCTATGATACTCCTCTTGGAAAAATCGGATCCGTCATTTGCTGGGAAAACAGAATGCCACTTCTCAGGATGGCCATGTATGCCAAAGGTATTCCTGTTTTTGGAGTATTATTGTTGCTATAAGAAATCCAAAAAAGAAGCAGGAATGTACTTGAATCCAATAATGGGATATATCGTGCATTTAGTCCTTTTCTCCCATGCTTGTGCAGGTATTGAGATATATTGTGCTCCCACTGTTGATTGCATGCCAAGTTGGCAGGCTTCTATGACACACATTGCCCTTGAAGGGGGATGCTTTGTGCTGTCAGCAGTCCCATTCACTCGCAGAAAGGACTATCCTCCCCCTCCCGAGTATACTTTTGGCGGTCTAGAGGAAGAGCCATCGCCAGAATCCGTCATATGTTCTGGAGGAAGTGTTATCATTTCACCATCTGGAACAGTGTTGGCAGGTCCTAATTACGAAGGCGAGGCCCTCCTCACAGCTGACCTGGGTAAGCTATCGAGTAGTCAAGTAAATCATTTGCAAAAAATATCCGTGTTTTTTCATGTGAATAAGAACATGGTATTTCTAGTTAGATATTTGCAATGATATAGCACAAATGAAACATCACAAATACGGTTCTCACTTGGAGCTGCCTCCTATTTGTCGCAGATCTTGGGGAGATTCCTCGAGCCAAGTTTGATTTCGATGTGGTGGGCCACTACTCACGACCAGAGGTGCTGAGTTTGGTGGTGAAGACCGATCCAAAGCACGCCGTCTCTTTCACTTCTGCGGCTTCTGCCGCGAATAAGAATTCAGCTTGAAAGAGCAACGACGTTTCTAAGACCTAATGACCATGCACCTTCAATCGCCGTATGTAACAAATTACAGCCGCCACTTGTATCACAATAATTGTGGCGTTGTGATTTTTGTAGATAGGGATGTGTCGGAATAAAACGTAAGTCATATAGGCTCAGCATCGAGTCTGTTTCTTTTTGTTGCTTGGTGTTTCGTTTTATTATGATTTGGACAAAGACGTTCCATCCTCCATGTGTTGATTGTGACGAGTAATATTCAGCCTGTTCGGTTAGAGGTTGCAGTTGCAGTTGCAGTTTTTGTTGTGAGAGAGAACACTATAGCGGAGGAAAGCAGCACTGTAGCAGACAGAGGAGGAAAGCAGCAGCAGCAGCCGGCTGAAAAACCAGCTGCCGAACACTCCGATTATCTTGTTAGTTGTTCACGTGATGATTGATACTCCAGTTATATAGTGATGGTTTTGTCTGTCATTGCTATGGAAAGAATTGTTCATATCAGACTGTCAGAGTCATGAAGGGTTGAAGATGACAATCACTTCTTACCATCACTCTTCCGATGGGATCCTTTGGCTCATTGCACAGTTTCTTTGCCAATGACATATGGGTTCCACAGCAAGAGAGGTTCCCACGTGTCAGTGGCACTAAACACTTGCAACCTGCAGCAGTAAGCCACCATTTAAAAACAAGTAAAATCGAACCAGGACAGTAAGAAGAAGACACGCCTAGAAGCATCTGGTAACAGAACGTTGTTCCTGCTTTCCTTCGCAGCCGCTCCACGGCTCGTCGGCTCCCACCATCCACTGATCCAGTGATCTACCCCCATCTCCCCCCCCCCCCCCCCCCCCCCCCCCCCCCCCCCGAGCTCGTCCTCTGTCCCCAGCATCACGTCGAGCCCAAGCAAGTGGCATTTGGTCTCAGTCGGTGGCGGCTATCTCTCTCCGCAAGCGGCCGAGCAGTAGCAACTTCCATACCGGATGGCTCTGGTCACATCGGGCCCGGGCGTCGGACCGGTGATCGCCGAGGTGGAGATGAACGCCGGCTCCGACCCGAGCACCACCACCGTGCGCGCCACCGTCGTGCAGGCCTCCACCGTCTTCTACGACACCCCCGCCACTCTCGGTACGCGCGCGTTCGTGTCCCCCATCCTCTTGATCCCCTCTTCTGCGACGTAGTGTAGTTATGCTCCTGTGCGCGCGCGGTGAATTTGCCCTTTCCTCTGTATGCAAGATGTTCGTCCGATTGCCGCTGTCGAGCGACCTGAGTTGGGTTGTGATTGCGAGTCGCCGTAATGTGATTATACGAGCGATTGAAATGAGGGTAAAAGGTGGATGCAGACCAGAGAAAGTTTTGATGATGGTGTGGCTCACAGCAGACAGCGGAGGTTATGGCCCTCCGACTTGCTAACCATTGGCCACCAATGATGCTGCCTTGGCTTCATGAGTATTGCTAATGTAGAGTATTTCTCATCGGATTGAAAGAAACGTCAAACAATGTTGGTGATCCAAATGTTATAATACTTACTCTGTTTACTGACCTCGAATATTTCAAAAAGAGGGTTGCAATTACACTCCAAGGCTTGCCGTTGTAGCGTGTCGTGTCCTGGCCTCATTTCCATGTTCCATCTCTTCCACGGCATAGAAACCGGAATGGATAATTTTATCTGCAGTTCCAAGTACCGACATCTTTGTGAAGACTGGATGCATTTCAATGGTTTTGTGCATATGTTTTGTTGTTAATAATAGTATTTTACCTAAATAATAATAATAATAATAATAATATTTTTCATTGCAGATAAAGCTGAGAGATTGATAGCAGAGGCTGCTGGGTATGGTGCACAGTTAGTTGTGTTTCCAGAAGCTTTTGTTGGAGGTTATCCTCGTGGGTCCACCTTCGGCTTTGGCATTAGTGTTAGCCTTTTGAATCCAAAAGATAAGGGAAAGGAAGCGTTCCGGAGGTATCATGCGGCTGCCATAGATGTGCCTGGTATGTGGAAACAAAACAGAATTAAATTTATTTCTTATTGTTAGTTTTTTTATTATTTTGAATTGGTTCCTCAAGACACTCAGGTGTTAGCTTGTTCATCTTTTTGCGCCTGATTTCAGGCATATTGATACTTGTTTTGTACTTGATGTATGTGCCAATCTGTGTAAGGATGGGCAGAAATAAATTGTCGCCTGGCCTTCTGAAAATACTGGCTATTTGATAGTTCTGCTCTTTCTGATTTAGTTGATGAAACACTAGAGCTTGGATGATCCTCAGATGTAGCAATTATCTGAATTGGTCCTTAAGTCCTCTGATACCTGGTGCTGCTGCTTCAGCTACATGTCATGACCATGTTATTCCAGTTCTGACATGATTTCTGTATAATTCAATACTGTTTTAGGGTCAGTAACTTTTTTTTTCATGTATTCATTTTGCTGTATTTAGTGCTCGGTCTATGCTCGTATCAACCATATCTATGTACCTACATACTGAAACCGAAGAACCTACAGGTCCAGAGGTGACACGTTTAGCTGCCATGGCTGGAAAATATAAGGTCTTCTTGGTAATGGGAGTGATTGAAAGGGAGGGTTATACACTGTATTGCTCGGTGCTCTTCTTTGATCCTCTGGGCCGTTACCTGGGTAAGCACCGCAAGCTCATGCCTACAGCACTAGAACGAATCATATGGGGATTTGGAGATGGATCGACAATACCTGTTTATGATACTCCACTTGGAAAGATCGGGGCCCTCATTTGCTGGGAAAATAAAATGCCACTTTTGAGAACAGCGCTATATGGTAAAGGTAAGACCCTTTTGACAATGTACTCTTTAGTGTTATGTGCTAGTAAACTCCACACAGATGTGCGTAACATTATTTCCTAACTTCATCGGATGGTGGCCTTGAAATGAAAATTAAAGGAATACACTTTTGGCACAAGTCATATAAAGCAAATGCTGAAAAAGCAATGGCACTGTAACATGTACTTGAAACTCTTCTCTTATGTTTTTTTTTTAGATGTAATTCTTCTCTTATGTTATATGCAGGTATCGAGATATACTGTGCCCCCACTGCTGATTCCAGGCCTGTTTGGCAAGCGTCCATGACACATATTGCCTTGGAGGGGGGATGCTTTGTCTTGTCGGCAAACCAATTCTGCCGCAGAAAGGATTATCCTCCCCCACCTGAGTATGAGTTTGCTGGTTTAGATGAAGAGCCTTCTCCAGAAACTATTGTTTGCCCTGGAGGTAGTGTTATCATTTCTCCATCTGGACAAGTCTTGGCAGGCCCCAACTACGAGGGCGAGGCGCTGATTACTGCCGACTTAGGTAAGAAGTGCAAGCACACAACATGTTTCTTTTCTTGCATTTGTATGCACAGTTCTGTTGTAGTGCACTCGTAGTTATTTTGTTAGCAGTTTTTAACTTTTGAAATCTACTACTTTCGTGTTTGAAAATTTTCTAATGAAATCCTTTTGCAGACCTGGGAGAAATTGTCCGAGCCAAGTTTGATTTCGATGTAGTGGGCCACTACGCGCGACCTGAGGTCCTGAGCTTAGTGGTGAATGACCAACCGCAACTCCCTGTGTCTTTCACGTCTGCTGCTAAGACTCCAGCGTCAAAGAGTGACAACAGTGCTAAGCCCTGTTGAGTTACGATGACCTTTAAACTTCTGGCGCATCTGTCTAGGATGGGTGGTGTAACTTTATTGAATTCTATTTCTCTTTTAAACTTCTGCCACCCGTTGTGAAGAATGTAACAAAAGGGTCGTCGGCTTGCCTTGTGGCGGACCCTCCTAAAATAACCGCGAGTGTAAGGATCTAATGAAAAGCCTTTTGCGCCAAATTAGATTTCAATGTAGTGGGCCACTGTGCGCCACGTTCGTGCTTGGTGGTGAATGACACCAACCGCAACTCCCTGTATCTTTCACGTCTGCTGCCGAGAAGACTCCAGCGACAAAGAGTGACAACATTGCCACGCACTGCTGATTAACGAAAGACCTTTACTTGTATGATTGTATCAATACCTTGGGTGAATATGGATTAGTTCTCCTGGGCGTGTAAAAAAAAAGAGAGAGCTCTCCTGGGTGCCCGTCTAGGATAGGTGATGTAACGTTTCAACTCTATTTTCTCGCTTAAAACTTTTCCCCTCTGTTTGTTAGAGCATCTCCAAAAATAAAGTCAGTGACTCTCCACCTCGTCTAAGAGTCAACATAAGAGTTTACTGTGTCACCAATGGTCCAATATATGCTAAAGATTGTCTCTTAAAGAGAAGAGGTAACTCCTCTCTCTCTCTCTCTCCCTCTCTCATCTTCTCTCCTCTATGTAGAATTTTAGACTTACTCTTTAGCTTCTCTTTGGAGTCGCTCTAAAGAAAGTAAAAAGCCCTCAGCCTGCCATGTGCCCCGGCCTCATGTAAAAAAAAAACCCCGCAGATACACATATATATGTTCATTGTAAAGATGCAGTTTTGGAACTTTCCAAATTGTAATGTCCTCTAGTCATGAAGCTACAAACCCGACGTTCAAATTCTGATTCTCGCAAAAAGAAAGGGACTGTCTACGTAGCATCTGGGTGTTTTAGAAGAACTTGACACCCGGGTATCCTGCTTTTGCGGATGAGATTTGGTCCCTGTTTGTTTCAGCTTTTCGCTACTTTTGTCTATTGGCTTTTGAGAGATTCAAAAGTCGGATGCCTCTGAAATTTGAGAAGCCAAAAGCACATCCTGAGGTGCTTCTGGCTTTTGGCTCAGCTTTTGGATCTCACAAAAGCCAACTGAAAAAAGTGACGAGAAAACTGAAACAAACATGGCCTTAATCTCATGTTGTAGAAAAGAAAAAAAATCCAGGTACTCTCATGGGTTAACTATTGTGGGAAAATCTTTCTTTTGGGGCCGAGTTTTTTGTTTACTCCTTCTGTCTTAGAATATTGCAATTTTAGGTTTGTCTTGAGTCAAATTTTCTTTAATTTTAGTAATCAATAGCAAAATAGTCATAAAGCTCTCCTGCTCTTAATAAACTTATGCATTTTTTGAAGCAGCACATGCCATGGCCTATTTCCTGTCCCAAAAGCCACGTTAGAAACCATGGGATGAAAATAAAAAGTGTGGTTTATGCTTGAATCAAACTGCTGATGGGCTCACATAATGTGCTCGGAGGGATGATGTTTTTCTTCTTCTGCTCTGAGACGTCAGGTTTTATGAATAGACTGTTAAGAGTATCTCTCTCTTACATAGACATCCAAAGTCTTTCCTGTCCATACGGGATGTTAGAAATGCGAACTTTGGATGCGTTGAGATGCGTGTTTTTTTTCCTTCCGGAAAGCATATAAGCACTTCTCATTAATTAATGTAGACCTTTGGAGTCCTTGTTTTTTTGACTCTAATGTTCGACAATTAGGCATCCAAAGTCTTTGATCGTAGTGGAAAGCCTTATCTTCATCAACCCAGCATAAAGTACCTTTCCTCATAAAAAAAAACATAGCGTGCCACTCAGTCTATATATGATAATCTCTCCTTACACGACCACAATGCGAGATAATCTGTGGTCAACAAAGAAGAGCTTCAGTATAGATTTCTTCTATTAACAACACACCCACAATCGGTAGAACATAGGCATGCAGGCAATTGCATTACTATCCCTCTTGCTGCTGCTATGTTCTTATGCAAAAGCATTGATCGGGAGCGGGGGCAGCAATGCTATAGCGTCTGACGAACTCGCGCTCATCCACTTCAAGTCCAAGCTGTTGGACCCAACTGGGTCGCTGGCTTCATGGAATGCATCCAACTACTTCTGCTCCTGGCAAGGAGTTACATGCAGCCGGCGGCATGCTGAAAAGGTTATTGCTGTCAACGTAAACTCTTTTCGCCTGACAGGACCCATCTCGCCATTCTTGGGCAACCTCTCCTTCCTCAGGATACTCGACGTCGGCAACAACAGATTCATTGGAAAAATCCCTCTAGAGTTTGGCCAACTGGGTAGGTTGCAAACACTGAACCTCAGCATGAACTCTTTAGAAGGAAGCATCCCATCGCTTTTGGGAAACTGCAGTAAGCTCACCATACTTGATCTGAAGCACAACCACCTTCGAGGTGAGATCCCAGTGGAGGTCAGTTCCTTGGAAAACCTCTTTCTTTTGAATCTTGCTGTGAACAATATGTCTGGAGAGATTCCTCCATTCTTAGGTAACATGTCATCAATCGTGCACTTGAATTTAGGGTATAACTCACTCACAGGACCTATTCCTACATCTCTCAGTCAGCTACCAAGTCTGAGTTCTTTTATCCTTGAGTCAAACAATCTATATGGAGCCATCCCTCCTGAAATTTGGAATATTTCTTCGCTGATGTTATTTTCAGTTGCGATTAATGAGCTCAGTGGGACAATACCCCCAAATGCACTAAGTAATCTTCCTTCTCTCCAGAAATTACTTTTGAGTAAAAATCGGTTTCACGGCCATATCCCAACTTCGCTAGCCAATGCTTCAAACTTGCAATACTTTGAGATCATTTACAACAATTTTAGCGGCTTAGTTCCTTTGGAGGTAGGATTTTTACAAAATATCCAGTGGATAGTCCTTGCCTATAATTCACTTGAAGCTAAAGAAGCCGAAGATTGGAATTTCATGAGTGCCTTAGCAAATTGTTCCCAATTGATATCTCTGGAATTAGATTACAATAGATTCAGCGGTGTGCTTCCCTCTTCTATTTCAAATCTGTCCACTTCACTCCAGAGTTTCTCTATCTCTAACAATGAAATATCAGGAGTGATACCTGAAGAAATAGGCAATATTGTTGGACTACAAGTTTTTGCTCTAGAGAAAAATTATCTGACAGGAACCCTCCCCTATTCTCTGAGTAAGCTTCAAAACATGGTACAGTTGGAATTGGAGAGTAATGGCTTAAGTGGGCATATCAACCTAGCCATAGGAAATTTTACCCGACTAAATTACTTGTCTCTCGGAGCCAATCTCTTTACTGGTCCTATACCAAGCAGTTTAGGAAACTTGTCGTCCTTGTTAGAAATAAACCTAGCGGGCAACAACTTCAGTGGTATGATTCCAGGTAGTCTATTCAACATTCCAACCCTCTCAGGTAACTTGGATATCTCTCATAACCAATTGGAAGGAAAGCTACCACCTGAAGTCGGGAGTCTAAAAAGTGTCACATTATTCTGGGCTCACTCAAATAGATTATCAGGTGAAATCCCTGCCGCCCTTGGAGATTGTCAATTTCTCCAGAATCTCCAGCTTCAAAATAACTTCTTTGAAGATGCTATTCCATCTCGTTTGATTAAGCTGAAGGGTTTGGAAATTCTTGACCTCTCAAACAACAATCTATCAGGCCAGATACCGAGGTTCTTTGAGGACTTTACTGCACTCTATTATCTAAATCTCTCTTTCAACAACCTTGTTGGCGAAGTGCCAACTGTTGGCATTTTTGAAAATTCTACTGCAGTTTCAGTCCAGGGTAATGCCAAGCTTTGTGGGGGCATCCAGAGCCTTCATTTGCCTAGGTGTTATTTTGTGTCATCAAAGAAACACCACAAATTTCCAGTGATGCTTGTGATCCTGCCCCTCCTTGGAGCACTTATCATGCTTTTGTTGTTGATATATTTCTTGTTTACTTGGCACAAGAAAGGACCAGCAAACAACCCTCCAGCATCATCCTTAGAGGGTCGCCCATTCCTGTCGTACTCGCAATTAGTAAAAGCAACAGATGGTTTCTCAGCAACTAATTTGCTGGGAACCGGAACCTTTGGGTCTGTGTACAGAGGAAAATTCGATGATGAAACTGGTGAGAATCTTGTTGCTGTGAAAGTACTAAAGCTTCAGATACCTGGAGCGCTTAAAAGTTTCGCAGTTGAATGTGAAGCTTTGAGAAACCTGCGCCATCGGAATCTTGTCAAGGTAATCACATCTTGCTCAAGCATTGATTTTAGAGGGGATGACTTCAAAGCAATTGTGTTTGAGTTCATGCCTAATGGTAACCTGGAACATTGGTTACATCGTAACTCAAGTGACCAAGGAGAACGGGGGCACTTAAATCTCCGTCAAAGAGTGAGTATATTCCTTGACGTTGCTTATGCATTGGATCATCTTCACTTCCACGGCGCTGCCCCAATTGTTCATTGTGATATCAAGCCAAGTAATGTGCTTCTCGATGCCGATATGGTAGCACGTGTTGGAGATTTTGGACTAGCCAGGATTCTCGCTGAGGGATGCTCGTCTTACCAGATCGCAACAAACTCGATGGGCTTCAGAGGGACAATTGGTTATGCTCCTCCAGGTTATCCTTTTTTAGATTTTATATCTTCTTACGTCATTTTAGTACAACGATCGATCAGCTCATATTCCTGTCTGTTTGTCTCACATTGCCATTGTTGAATGCAACAGAATATGGTGCTGGCAATATGGTTTCAACTCATGGAGACATGTACAGCTACGGGATACTTGTTCTTGAGATGTTAACTGGAAGGAGGCCAACAGATAACGTATTTGATGGTGCGTTAGGCCTTCGGAATTACGTTGAGACAGCGTTAAACAGCAATGTGGTGGACATTATCGATGTAGAATTGCTCGCAGAGCTTGAAAATGATCGTGCACCAGTGCAGGGTCCATCAAGCAGTAGAGGAAGAAGGGTGGACTCGATGATATCGCTACTGAAACTGGGTCTGCTTTGCTCTGTGGAAACGCCATCTAGTAGATTGACAACCAAAGAGATCATGAAGGAGCTTCATGTTATCAAGGATGAACTTGCTAACAGCGAGCAAGGTTCAAAATAGAATGTGTGCCAAGAACTTTGACACTAGATTCAAAGAGCTTATACAATATTTTGTGATGTAAAATTTGAAGAACCATACGTGTGGATGCAATGGTTCAAGTGGAGAAGATAATAAAGCAATTCAAAAGCAGCATGTGTTTTCAGGAGTTTGCTTTGTTAGTCTGTAATATGCTTAATACGCTTTCTGTTAAACGCCAAAACTGCGTAATTCAAGTACTTCTTGATTCTAATTAAACTTTTGCGTAACCGACTTGCTGGGCATTCGTGATAGCCAGGCCATAAAGTACTGCGTAATTCACCCAAGCTTCCGTTTGCAAAAACAATGGGCCAAAAGAGGGCTGATGATTCGGCCCTTTGCGTCCAGCGGCCCAGCCAAGTGGGAGGAGGAACCGCCGCACCGAGAAGAGACCAGAACCTGAACAGGAAGGACCAGGGAAGAAGAAGAAGCGAGAGCGCGCGGCGCCGGCAAGAGAGCGCCATGGAACCGGAGAAGTCGGAGTCTGCGGCGAAGCAGCCGACGGAGGCGGGGGCCGGAGACTCTGTGGATCCCCACGAACTGGGTAACTTGCTTTACCCCTAATAAATTACTTCCGCATCTGATGGCTAAACCCTTCCTCCCTTCCTAATTACCATACAATTTGCACCAGAAATAGCTGATTCGTGCCCTGTTCTAGCGCGCTAAAGCAGTGTCTCTGATTTGCTAGTTTCCAGCGACGACGAGATAGACTACTCCGTGGAGCCCGAGTTCTACGACCCCGACCTGGATGACACTGATGAGCGGTGGGCGACCAGGCAGAGGAAAGGCCGCACATCCGACGCCGTGCTCAGCTGCCCCGCGTGTTTCACTACCCTGTGCTTGGATTGTCAGAGGTAATCCACTACTGCTTGATGTAGTCCTAGCTCAAGTAGAGTAATCTTGGATTGTAATCAGATGGATTTATTAGGTTATAACCTATTTAGTTTCTTTGTTTTTTGAACAATATACTACTATTATTTTTAAATAATTTGTGGCATTTTTCAGTGATGATTCTCCGTATGGTAGAAGATCTCAATCCATGGTAGAGAGCCTATCAATTGCCATTGGTAGTATCATAGACCTGTTTGAATTGATCAATTCACCGCGATATCTTTTATATATTCATGTTTAGAAGAGCTGATGTGCATTACTATATGACTATAAGTAGCTATGCAAGTCCATCTTTTAAGTAGACTTGACACCTAGGATTATGGGTGAGTTTTTTTATCCGTGTCAACAACCAACCTTGCGAATATTTGCTAGTGCCCCTGGATGGTTGCTGAATTTTGACATGCCAATTGACCTTTGGTGACATCCAATGCATTATCTTGTTGATCACTGGCCAAATCGTGGGTGTGCAAACTTTTGAGAGAGTTGGTTGGTGCGCCAAAGCATGCTAACAAAACCATTCTGGTCAGATTGATTGGTCAATGTTGAATGGTCAAATTGCTGTGTATGTTTTGTTTATCTACTGCACAGGGATTTTTTTTTGCCCTGAAAAATACTTCTCTTAGTGTGAGAAACAGAGAAACACCCCTGGAATTGGAAAACATTTTGTAAACTTATGAGAGGCATCTAAATGCCTGCCTCAGTAATCTTGTGGACTATCAGTTATAGGACCGTATGAATAATCAATCTTAGGATCAAAGTTCCTCCTTCAGATCATGCAATTATAGAACTTGCATGGGTGTTTACTGTTTAAACAAGAATGGAGAATCCCACATGTGAAATAAATTAGGAGATTTAGTTAAGTTCAAATTGTTTGTGAATTATTGAGTAGCCTCTGTATATTGTAAATATAGAACCATCAGCATCTCTGGGAACATATGCTGCTGCTGATTTCCTGTGCGCATTGCTTGGTTATTTCCTATTTTGTAACTTTGAATGTTCTAGTTCTTATCCCAAACTCTCTTTTGTCTCTAATTATTGAACATTACTGATTTATAGATTTCTTTGATGTATAGGCATGAGAAATATGTAAACCAGTACCGTGCAATGTTTGTACGCAACTGCAAGGTCAAGACTGATCAGATTTTACGGGAGGACAAGGGGAAAAGGAAAAACCGCAAGGGAAAGGCTGCTGATTCGTCTACTATATCAACAGAAGGTGAAAACAAGGGACAAGCTTATCACCCTGTTTGCTGCGAGGTCTGCTCGACTGAGGTTGGAGTGTATGATGAAGATGAAGTTTACCATTTCTTCAATGTTATACCAAGCAACTCTTGAATTTTGTGCTCCTGTTCTGTGAGGTTTTGTTGTAGAACAGGCTGTTGGTCCATGGGCACTGTGTAGTAGTATGATACAGTACTGTACTTGGTTTTACTGAGATCGTTGATGAATCCATAAAAGTTTATCAGGTAGTACGTGTAGCATGGTTGCTTGCTTCAATTCATTGCAGTCGTAGCTTGTCATGTCGTGTCGTGATGAAAATGGTCCGCGAGCTGGCTTTCAGTTTCAGGATGTGCTAGCAGTATGGAACTGGTACATCAAGTCCTACTTAGCCGGTCCAGACATTCACATTCATCGACGAAATCCAGTCTTGTTAATACCTGTAAGCTAGATGCAGCTGCGCCGCAGCACAGTTTAGATAATTTTTTTTTTTTTGAGAATCGTTTAGATAATTAGATGTAATGCAAGAAATTTTGAAAAGCATTTCCCTTTCATCAGGCAAGGCAACTGCAGGTCAGCAACCTATCTGGGCTCTGCCGTCCCAGATCGACATTTCGCGCGTCAGTATGCCTGGTTGCAATGTGACTGACGGGAACGACGGCAGTGCGCACGGTAAAACCACAAAATCACCTGAGGACGAGAGAGATGGAACGCCGACATGCCCCATTTGGCCAACGAGGCCACGGAAGACTTTGCCGGCTGGGGCTGGCTCCCCTCCAATTATGCGCGGAAAGCGAGCTGGCGACGGGGACGTGCATATCCAAAACTAGGAAGGCTGGTGGCCCGTCCATTCGCGGCGCCCTCCCAGGTCATCGTCGGCATCATGCATGCTGCCGGACCTCCTCCGTCCACATCGATCTGCCAGCCCCTGCCCTGCCATCCTGATTCCTGATCCGTCTCTGCTGAAGAACGAACGCTCCCGGTCGCGCTCGTGCAAGTCAACCAATCAATGTGTTCAGCTCGCAAACACAGCCATGCTGCGTTCAGCTCACAAGAAGCCATGCTGCGCCGCTACCTCCAGTCCATTCCGGTTTCCGTAGCACTTAATTATTCGTCAGCTAACAACGACGCTGCAAACAATTTTCAGTTAAGACAATCTTTTGCTGCCTCACCGGCAGCTACGTACGCCCTCACTCGAGCACGGTCGTAATTTTTTTCTCCCGGCGCGGCGCGCGCGCACCATCAGCTGGCGCCTGGCGGCGCAGGTTCGGCAGGTCGCGTCAAGCCGTCGACTCCTCCTCCCGGTCGGTCTCCGTGCTCCCGCCCGCCCGCCCGCCCGCAGCCACCCAACCGTGCGTTACGTCCCCGTCGCGCCGGTGACGATCCGGCTCCGCGGACCTGGCCCCCACGTTACGCGCCCCTGACCCCAAGTCCGGGGCGGCATCGTGCACTGTACCGCGCGTCGACGTCCATTCAGTTCAGCGCGCAACTTGGGGCGGGGCGGCATCAGTGAGTGATCTGGGCGCAGTCGCACGCACGGCATGATAACGATTTTTAGTAGGGCAACGGCGAATTCCGCACAGCCGCAGCAGCGCGCCCCCATCACCCGGTGTCGATCGGATCGTCCCGGAGCTTTTCGACCGAAAACGACCTCGATTTCGACCGCTTCTCCATGCAAAACCCACAATCTTTTTTGTTAGGATTTCGTTTGTTGGCGCCCTTCCCCAGCATTGCCCAGCAAGATGGTGCTGGAAAGACAGGGGATCTCTCATCGCTCTCCGCGCAGCTCAGGCAGGTTTGCTGTTCCGGCGTACAGTTGATTTGTTTCATTTCACCACCCTCCATAAAAAAGATAAGGTTGTGTAATGCGAGCTCTCTCGCGCCTGTCTAATCCCCCGATCGCGATGTGATACGACGCTAGGCTTCCTATTTGTAAAAGACCTGCAGATTCCAGCAAAGTGAGGGCTACTGGACCCAGATTCCCATGTGCCCTGCCCCCTCCATCAGTACTGTGCTACTGCACCCCGGCCCTCGCTCTGCCGCTTCTACCCCTCTGCCGTGCCTTGCACTTTCCCACAGTCGTATAGGCTCACTTTCTAGCTCCGTGATTAACTTTTTTACTACTACTCCACTCTGGAGTACGTCAGTGTTAAAACCACGTGTTACCGTAGATAACTTTCCTTTGATCTGTGCTTTGTGATGAACTCGTTGTTTGTAGCTAATGGAGTGAAGCGGAAGTGGTACGTCTGGTTTCACGACACTCCTGCCTTAGTTGCGTGTAGTATATAGTTGCGTGCATGCATAAACATATCCGTTTCTGTAGAATACTGTACTACTACTGGCAAATTGGAGTAGCAAAATTCGTTCATAAAAGCACGTACAAATACAGAATGTAACAGTGGTGAAAACGCGCATGATAAACTTTTGCTCAATGATTCATGAGGTCCATTATAAATCTACCCGCCGTGTCCCTCTCCCCATCACCTCAAAACCTCTCCAACCCCACAGCCACAGGTCCACCTCCTTCACCTCTCTCCAGTCGAGTCCAGTCCAGTCCAGCACCGCGACGAGACAGGCGCCATGGCCACCCGCGACCTCTCCACCGCCGCCGCAGCTGCCGCCATGTTCCACGTCTACCACCCCGTGCAGGCGCCGTCCACGGCGGCGCCGGCGCCCGCGGCGTCCGACGGCGCCGTGGCGGTGGCCGCGCCGACGGCGGGCAAGAAGAAGGCCGCGCAGGGCGGCAAGGACCGGCACAGCAAGGTGAACGGGCGCGGGCGGCGCGTGCGGATGCCGATCGTGTGCGCGGCGCGCGTGTTCCAGCTCACCCGCGAGCTCGGGCTCAAGTCCGACGGCCAGACCATCGAGTGGCTGCTCCGCCAGGCCGAGCCGTCCATCCTCGCCGCCACGGGGTCCGGCACCACCCCGGCCGTCTTCGTCTCCTCCTCCGCGCCGTCCACCTCCTCCTCCTCCAACTACCACCAGCAGACCGTCCTCGGCAAGCGGCCGCGCGAGGAAGGCGACGCCACCGTCTCGGCCGCGGCGGCCGCCGCGTCAGCGTTCTGGGCGGCGCTGCCGGCGCCGCGGACCGAGGCGGCCTGGGGCTTCTCGCCGCTGGAGGCGCAGGCGGCGACGTACGTGCCCATGGCGCAGGCCCACCACCTCAACCTGCTCGCCGCGCTCTCCGGCGCCGCCCGGCGCGCCGAGGAGGAGACCCGGTGATTCATGTCTTGTTCTGACACGTTCGATGCTTCACTCGTGCATTACGGCGTCCGCGTGTTCTTCTTCTCTTGGTACTAGCGTTCTGCAGGATTTGTGCGTGCTTCTCGGTCAGTCGCTTGATGGGTAGTGTGTGCGTGTGTTATTTCCACGATTTGAGGAGGATTTGCTGTGGTGCCTACTTCTTAGTTCTTTTTTTTGAGACTGCCTACTGCTTAGTTCTAAACATACTCCAGTATGTAAATACGAGTCCATGGATCTTACTACATTCAAGTGCCTCGCACCAAAAATGGGGGAAAAAAAAGGTTCTTTACATTCCAGTAGCAATCGTTTTTCTTGGAGTTTACCATCTGTATTAGGTTTGTGTTTTTGTGATTCCACGGAACTTGTTTCAGTTAGTAGCATCTTTGTCTGTATCAGCCCAGGTCATTTAGTAACATGATTCATTAAAAGTTGCTATTCCCATGAGTCATTTCTTATTCTGAAGCCACTGATTAGTGGCATGATTTTCATACTTCTAATTTTGCTTGAACTGGAACGCGATTACTATTATATCATCACTACTACTAATGGAGCATAGTATGTAAAAAAAGTTTCAGCTGTCCAATGGCTGGCCACCCAGGCTGCATACGAGCAGATTACATCAATGATAACACTAGGGGAATCCCAAAGGAATTCCATTTCCTCCCGTCGGTCGCTTTTCCTCGTGAGACCTCGCTTTCCCTCTGCTCCGAGGGGAAAGGAA
Source organism: Eragrostis nindensis (assembly GCA_012490785.1). NCBI lineage: Eukaryota > Viridiplantae > Streptophyta > Magnoliopsida > Poales > Poaceae > Eragrostis > Eragrostis nindensis. The sequence goes on from JAAXCT010000920.1 coordinate 258,537, forward strand.
GGGCGGCAAAAGGCTGCACCCGCACAGTCTCTCTGGCCTGCACCTGAAAACTTTGCCGTTGTGAAAGGTCGAGGCCGTTGCGTGTAGTACGTGCCTGTGCACTGCGCTGCGCCGCCTCGGCCCCGATTCGTGTCAAAGGTGGAGGCAACTCCGCCTCGGCCTCCGAACTGTAAAGATGCGTCGCCTCTGTCGTCTCGCGCAGCGTACCGCCATACAGATGCCCCCCGCCTCTGGCACCGGTAGCGGTACGTACGAGCTCGCTGCCGCAGCGGCGGAAGACCGGTTGACTCGACGACGGAAGATGCGTCTGTCACGGCTGATCAATTTGCTGTTGGCTATACGCGCACATGGCTCTGTATGTGAATTGTTTGCTAAGCGTGTATCGTAGGAGGAAAATGGAGGACGCATGGCAAGAAAATGGGAGAAACGGTCACAGGAGGCTGCATGCATGAAAGTGCGATGCGTATAGTACAGGTGCGCCAGTAAAGAGTGCGTACGCCTGCTAGATGAAACGTACTGCTTGCCTGCGCGCGGGTACACAGCTACAAAGCGAGCGACTTTTCGTCGCGGCTCTGAAAAACAAACGAGCAGAGTAGAGTACAGTTCTCGCGCTGTTTTGTACATGCCCGTCGCCAGGAGGCCCAGGACACAACAGAACACATGCGCGAGAGAGAAAAAGCAAACTCCATCGCATGTGGGTACGTACAGACGCAGGGACCCGGGGCTTTCAAAACAGTGCAGCCTTCTCCTGCTCGCCGTGCCGTGCGCCTGTCCGCTCGCTCGCTGACCGACCGGCGGACGTAGTACGTGCGTACTCGTACCCGCGCACGCGCGCGCGCTTCTCAATCGTGTACACGAACGCAAAACGGTGAAGCGAAAGCGTCGGCGTGACCGAGTCTGAGACCGGTCGTCCGGCTGTCCTGCCGGGATCTCAGAGCGAGCACGACGGACGACGGGATGCCCGGCCGGTCAGGTTCGGGCTGGCGCGCCCGTACCCGTGCCGTGCGACGTCCTTCCTGCCGGTCGTCTGGCGGCCAAACAAGGCCAGCTGGCTGGCTGCCGCATGTGCAGGCATGCATGCACATTCCCTCCTTCGCCAGTAGCCACGCATTTCACTCTGCCCCTGTCAAAAGTTACTGCTGCTGCTGCTTGGCGGACGGATTACTACCAGCAGATTTGTTTTGAGTGTCTCGTGCGACGACGTCACGACGATCGACCGAGCGCGTGCGGTGCAAGTACACTACGGCGAGGGAGACGCACACGGCTCGCGCGACGAGACCGCTGCCTGCGTTCTGGACTTCTGGGTCGGCGCTTGCTGCTTCCTTGGAGTGCCGTGCCGGGCAGGCGCGTCGGCGCCTGCGCCTGGGCGCGGCAGTAGATAAGGGAAGAGGCGTGTCCGCGCGTGCGCTGATCAGCTTGGTCGCGCGACAGTGTGGTGGCAGGTGAAATCAGCTGAACCTGCTTCTCGCTGCTTGGCAGCACGGGCTAGCGCCCGGCGGCGACGCCAGTCCATTTTACCGCTGCACGTATGGCGGACTGTTTGAACTTTGACCCCTGTGTATTATAAATTATAAAAATATAAAATTGCTTTAGAGAACCAAGGCGGGGATAGCTCAGTTGGGAGAGCGTCAGACTGAAGATCTGAAGGTCGCGTGTTCGATCCACGCTCACCGCATCATTCTTTTTCAGTAATTTTTTTTTTCGCCCCCTTGCCCTTGGCCAGCACCCCAGGCCCCAGATTCCTTTTCTTCCCAAGGTTTTCCCCACTCCTCCCCACCGCCGCCGCATCCCTTTGCAACTCCGATTGAAGCAACACACCGGCGCCGCGCGGGCGTCAACCTTGGACGTAAGCCCTTGAGCCATCGTTGTTTATTTCCTTCTGTTCCATCGCGCTCCCATCTTAAGAATTGTGAATTTGACCTTTCTATTCAGCAGCCAGGAAAGAATCTAGGTCGTACCGACTGTAGAACCAATGGTTTTTTCAAGCTTCAATTAGGATACTGCTCCGTAAACAATACTAACGTGCTCGTGGTATTCATAGAAAGAGCGAGTTATTTATGCGCGATGGTACTTATTTCTGATATTCGCTGTTTCGTTATCTATGTATGCAAGAAGACCCTGATTATGTGAACATCTAGGTTTCGATCCTGTCGAAAAGATAAAAGAAAGGGGGTTTCTTTTGTGCTGTTGGTTTGGTAGTGGTGCGTTGAATTGGAAAGGCTGGATTTGTTTTCCTGCCTTCTTAACAAGAGGCGTGATTAACCTGAATTTCACTACGGATTTTACCGAATTACAGGAGTTCAGGACCAACTGTTCTTGTAAGAAATTCTAGGACATGTACCTATTCCAGTGACCTGGGAGTATTTGTTTGTTATGGTTCACGAACTGAATCCTTTTCTATCCCTTGGGTATGAAAATATGCCAATCCGCATCATGCAATATTTACAACTTATTCAAATGAGGCTACAGACATTTCAGATTAGGTTAAATAAGGTACATTTTCCGCTATATGATGCATTGGTGGCCTTTCTATGGTTGATGATGTTCACCAAGTTTTTTTACTTCTCCTTAATACAAAGATGCGTAGTTCTCTTGCGTGTTCGAGCCAAAAAAAAAAAATGATGTTCGCCAAGTGCATTTTTTAGAATGGATTGTGAGATGGGGCGTGCTCAGTTACCTGTTTACATGTCCTTATTTGGTTTTCTGTCCTGATCATTTCAACATTTCTGTATGAAACTTAGATCCTGTGTCTGTGATTTTCATAACCAGTGGCTCTTGCACCAGGTACAGTTAATAAGTTGGCAAAACACCACCCATGATGGCCTCTCGAGGAACCAGTGCTGTGCTTTCAAGAGCTGCTCGGATGAGGCAAAAGCTGCAGTCTGCTTTGGAGGCCAGTGCCCTAGATATCGAAGATGTTTCTTACCAACATGCCGGGCATGCAGCTGTGAAGGACAATGCAAACGAAACACACTATAACATCAAGGTAGTCTCACCAAAATTTGAGGGACAAAGCCTTGTGAAGCGTCACAGGATGGTGTATGATCTTCTGACTGACGAGCTGAACTCAGGTCTCCATGCTATCTCCATTGTTGCAAAAACCCCAAAAGAATCAGGATCTTGATTGTCTAGAGTCTAATGATCACTGGCTCGTGTTTCAGAATAAGTTGATTGTAGCAGTATCATGTAACCATGAATTGATTGCCAAAACATTGGTATAATGTGCTGCGTTTCTTATGAAGACATTGTTTTTGCGCCAGATTGCAATACGGGATTTATGCCACATATTGATCATGGCCATGAATTATCTGGATTTTTTTTTGTTTCAGGGAATTATTGTAATGAGTATGAAATTTGTTTTTTAGTACATCTGACAAGATTTTTCCAGTTGGTTCTGGTGGCAGAATTTGTCAAGCTGAATTTTTTTTGTGTTGCGGATTTAATGATAGACGTGTACCCGTCCCCTGCTGCTGGTGACTGATATGTAATCTTCTACTGATGATCAATAAGAGCTCTTAATTTTGATAGTTTTGACTTCGACTGAATAGTGCAGAACAGGTACAGCTGACTCATATACAGGCATAGCGCTAAGACTATTCAAGCATGAATCATTTGTCGAAGACAAGTGGTCTATCTGCAATTTTTTTCTGATGTCTGAACGCGTTACTGATTGCCGCCATGGAATCTCCTAATATCGATGCTTGTGTTTCTCCATCTAGTATTATTGATATCAGCTCACGATTTCCAGATGACAACTCTGTAGTCTGGGTCACTCGGCTGCCCTTCTGATCGAAAATGTGTAATTTGAGAGGGCACGATACAGGCTTTGGTAAAGGCTGCAAGGCTATTGTAGAACAGTGCTTTTGCTTGCTCCTCTTGCTAGAGAAACCATGAGCATGAACAGGAGCGCAGAATGGCAGCAGATCACTGGCCATTCTGTCGTGCCGCCTTCGTACTTACAGCTATCACCTTTTGACCTTTTACGTCTGTACAAACTGTGTCTCTGGGATACAAGGCTAGCTCCCCTATATTGAAGATGTGGTATTGTGTTCCAAATTTTGGGCAACTAATGCAATAGAATGTAAAACACTGCTGACGGCCGATCAGCTTCGATGTAAGAAGCTGAAGCCAAATAAGGGAAATTTGGTGATTGATCGGGGCACATTTGGTGATTGATTCCGAGGAAATATTATGGTTTACACAAATAAGGTTGGGATTGCATCTTAAGCGACGTGATGAATGCAAAACATGTGTCCAAAAAAATAAAACGATTTTGCCCCCATGCAGGATCGAACTACAGACCTTCAGTTTACAAGACTGACGCTCTACCACTGAGCTATAGGGGCTCTGTTGTGCGGTGATTATTGAAATAATAGAAAGTAAATCCCGACCAACACCTGTAGTATTAGGGCATCATTATGCATCAAAGTACTGATCTTGTCAATTTGCTCCCGCAAGACGACTGTTTCCCTAATAAGGTACATACAAATGATTGCTTTTCAGCCACTCCGTAGGAAGAAATATGCTCCTGTAAAGGTAAACTATAACCTCGTTGCAAGCCTGTTGTTTCAAATATTTTAATCCAGGCAGTACAAACATCCAGCAGGACAAGCAAACGATAGTGCTAATAGCTAAATTTGTAAGAATGATATTACAAAACGCTAGAAGCGAAGAAAAGCGAGTAATAGTCCTGTGCGGAAATACGAATTTATTCCACGTCTTCCTCCTTGTGAACAACCAGCTCTCCTTCAGTGAATTCACATGGCTTGATCGGCACAGCTAACTGCTTGCGCATTTTCCTTACGACAAATCCCTCTGTTTCTTCACATATTGTGACCACAATCCCTTTCCTCCCAAGACGTCCAGTTCTTCCCGCTCTGTGGGCGTAATGTGTGGAGTCGGTTGGAAGGTCCAGATTAACCACAAGGTCACACTCTGGCACATCCAATCCTCTGGCAGTCAGCTCATTTGTAACTAAAACTCTGAATTCTCCATCCTTGAACTTTTTCAGAACTGTAGACCTTGCTAGCTTTCCAATATCTCCATGGAGCTCGGTAGCTTTGATACCACGGGCCTCCAACTTAAACACAACATCTTTCAGTGGCTTGGAGTTGTTCATAAATGCAATTACTGTCTGTGCTTCCAGAGCATGGATGCATCTCCTTAAAGTGTCAACTTTGTGTTGAGCCTTGGATGTGCAATAATAATGCTCCAAAGATGGGGGTAAGCTACCAACTGCAGCTTGATTCACAGAGTTTGATGGAGAGCTGGAGTTAGCATCATTTTGGGATAACACAGGTCTCGGAACAGTGAGAGAGTCAAGCGGAACTACACTCTTAGCTCTAACGAGAACCGGATCATGACCCCAACTCCTTGCTGCTCGTATAACTGAGAAAGGTATTGTTGCAGATACCAATATAGTCTGACGTTCAGATCGCCTAGCAAGTGGGCCAAGAATATCACTCGACGAGCCACCCGATTTCCTTCCAACATGCTCCAGAATTCTATGCATGTCCTCCCGGTAATTAAACGACAAGAGTTGGTCGACTTCGTCCAGTACAAGAAACCGGCAGCTATGGGTATGTAGCTTACCTGCTGCTGAAATTTCAGAAATACGGCCAGGTGTTCCAACAACAATAATTGGCTTGTTCTTCTTTAATGCTTCTTCTTGCCTGGAACGATTAGCACCGCCAACAAGTTGCTGAACAAGTCTCTTATCATTAGGACCCAAAATCTTCTCCACCTCTCTCACAATCTGCATTCCTAATTCCCTGGAAGGAGCAACAATAACTGCTTCTACACCTGATCTTTTCTCAGAGTTGCCTTGTTCCATAGACTGCTTCAAGGGGCCTATTTCGGCAAGGATTGGGAGAAGGTAAGCGAGTGTTTTCCCTGAGCCTGTATATGATTGGATCACCACATCATGCCTTTGTGCTATTATAGGAATAGCGGCGGATTGGACCTCAGTTGGAGCAGTCAGATCTTCCTTGTTCAGCCGATCAACAAGCAAAGGTGGCAAACCAAGCTCTTCAAATGACGTTGCAGAAAACAGAGCTTCATCTACCTTCAGTTTCTTCTTTATCCCAGGTGACCTTGGTAAGGCATTCTTCGTTGGTCGGACATTCAGGGAAGAAACTTTTGGTTTCAAATTGACGGAAGACATTCTTGAACTTGACCTCGGACCACCAGTCCGTGCCATTTTTTCCTTCTTCCCATATTCAACTTTGCTTTGCACTTCCAGGCTAGCCAGAGTTAGCGGCCCACCTCTATCTTCTACAATTTGACTACTACACCAAGCAGTCTGATGATATTCAGCTGCTCGTGGTAAGGAAAGCATCCGGAATGGAAGATTGTCTCCAAGAACAAAGCATGACCGGGACGATGCCAATGCAAGAACATTTCGGTGGATCTGCCCGATCCGCATTTGCAGTACTCTGTAGTAACCGCTGCAGAAATATTTCTTTCAAACTTCGTGCAAGTTTACAGCAAATTGCTCTTAGCCTGAGGGAAAAAAAAGATTAAGTCAGTTGGAAACTTTACTAATTCAAATTAAGTAAGAACTTATAAGTCACAATGCACGACCCATACAAATTATGTATATACTAGAGCACTGATCTGCTGGATATCAGGGTGTTCCTAATGTGAATTTGATAAATACTGTATTGAAATTAGAGACGAGGTTTGCCCAGCAAACCTCAATTCCATCATTAGTACAGTACAATAATAGCATACAGCATGCTTACCAAATGTGAATCATAGAAAGATAAGACTAAAAATATGGGAAATGGTGGTACTAAGTATTCAATATGGCAAAACACGGACTGAACTAAGTCCCATCAAATGACAATAGAAATGCTTGACTGAATTCCAATAGGTGAGTCAAGATTGACAGTTTCTCCCTTCTTATTTCAACATCTATCGAGTATGCAGACTTAAATACCTGTGCTCTTATTCTTCAAAAGGCTCTTTCTGCTTCTCAGAGGTCAAAGGTAATTCCGTTCTTCCGGTAATACCCATAAGAAAAACAATAATAATCAGATGTAATATAATTTCTCAAGACACTTCATAAGAAACTAAATTGTGCATTTTTTTCCTCGTTCCCTGCAGAGAGGAAGCACGCAACTTAAATTAGAACGACCACCCAACACCAGCGAAACTATCAAGGCGAACAGCAACAATAGCACACAGCCTCTCTCCGGCCGCCGGACTATTAGCGAAACAAAGAACCAAATTTCTTACTGTCAGACACCGGATGGGCCGCACTTGTGGGAAATCCCAAGCGCTAACAAGCTACCGCGATTAGAAAACTGAGAAGAGATGGGGTACCGTGTGCAAGAGTTGGAGAGGACGGCTGCCACGGAAAGGAGGAAACCGGCGGCGTCCAGTAGAGAGGGCGGCGGCCGGTGTGGGAGGGAGCAAGCCGGCAGGGAAAGGCTGGCGCTGATCACTGGATAAGGCCGGAGCAGCCCCAGCAGAGGAGGTGGTGGTCGACGGAAACGAGCCGGTGGATGGACGCCGGCGTCCTTGTTTGCGCGGAGAGCCGATTGGGAAGGAGAGGAGGAGCCGCCCTGGGAAGATGGTCAGATGGGGATGAGGTTTGGGGAACAGTATTGAGGGTTTTGGGATATGGACCCACCTGTCAGCGAGCGAAGACCGGTGAGTTTGCCCACCCGATGGAGTTCCCTCCTGTCCACTTCACTGCGAAACCACCCCATGATCAAATTTGCAGATACCCAATTGATCTGCAGCCGCCAAGTACTGCTGCAACACTACTATCGTTCTGATTACTTCAGCTAATACAAAGGTTGGTCGCCAGGTCATTCATGGTTCATCCATACCGTGTTACGTGGATGAAGACCTGAAAGCAATGGAGAACAGAACTTGAACATATCGACATTGCGCACTACTAGTATTTTACTTGTCTTTTTTTTTTATAGGAGTATTTTACTTGTCTTATTATGGATATAAAAGGTTTACAGTCAGTGCACAATCAAACACAAAAGAGAAGGTACTACAATGTACGTATCATAACTCAAATATATTGTCGGCAACTCGGCATCGCCACCATACACAGTGCATACACGTTCATAGTAAGAAAACTTTCTGCATGCTCACTGGTGCTACGTCCGACAGATCAATGAATGACATGCCAAAGTGAACCTATAAACTTTCTGCACACAGCCCATGATTCGCGTCCATGCGTGCTCCAGGGGTTATTACACGAGTGTGACAGTGCAAAATCAACAACAATGGCAAGTTTTCTACGTCAAGCAGCATAACTCCAAGGACGAGCTTCACGGTTCACAACAATCTTGGTTGCTACCACGGTTGAGGAGCTCATAATTGATCGTGAAGCAGCATTACTCCAAGGATGAGCTTCACGGTCCACAACAATCTTGGTTGCTACCAAGACTGAGGAGCTCATAATGGATCCTGAAGCAGCATTACTCCAAGGATCAGCCTCACGGTTCACAACGGTTCTCCTTCCTCCAGCCGAGGAGGATATCATAATATTAATATGTACTAGAAGAACTGAAGAATTCAGCAGATGGGTCAGACTCCAACAAGCTGCCGCCAAAATTCACCTTACAGCCACTGGGAAACTGCAACCCAGCTTCCTTGCAGCTATCCCTTGTAACATGCGGACATGACCGCACATCAAGGTACTCTAGAGCCTTGCAGGATTCAATCACACTGCCCACTCCTGCAACTGTGAGTCCAAAACAACAGCTAATCTTCAGAATTCTCAATTCAGACTGAAACCCATTTCCCTCACTGTCCCGAAATGAAGCGTCGGTTATTTGATCACAGCACCCCACATCAACAGCCACCAGTTGTTTACAGTTCCACAGCAGGCTTCGCAATGATGTGTCTGTTATTTTCAAGCACCAGTCCATTCTTAGGCTCCTTAAGCTGCTGGAGCAGGCATGAGCAAGTGCTTCTAAGGACGAATCGCTAATATTCCGACATCCACCAATGACAAGACACTCTAAGTTATGGCAGAACTTAGCTAATGAATATATGGACTTATCTCCAACTTTGCTGCAGTCCAGCAGCTTTAATGAGACCAAGCATGATGAAGAAACCTCTGCAATTTTACAGAGTCCCGGATCACCAACTTTGCTGCACTTACTTAAGTCAAGTGCTTTTATACGATGACAGCCATCAGCAAGAAAAGAGATACCAGCATCTGTTATTTTGATACATCCTGCAGCTCCAAGCTCTTCCAATTGTAAACAACTCTGTGATAGAGCAAGCAATAAATCATCAGTTATTAATCTGCAGCCTGCGATGTGCAGCTGCCTCAATTTTTGGCAACCCACTGCAACCTCCTTCAAACCCATGTCACTAATCTTTATGCAGTGAGAGATATCAAGGGACTGTAGAGATGGCAGTCCACCTCCTAATCTGGCCAGTCCAACATTAGATATACCTGTAAGACACATGAACATTTGCAGCTGCAACAATAAGTAGATTTATTTAAGGAAACGCCAGGAAATTCTACTATATCATAATTGGGAATTTATGAGTAACGAGTACATTTCAGATGTTATATGTGATTAAAAACCTAACATTTCCAAGTAGAACAGAGCCAGTTCTCATAATGTTCTCAGAAATGCACTATACTAAAACAACACGAGTAAAATTGTGATGTCCACCATGAATAAACTAGCCTCATCACTGGAAAGGAACCCCTTATTTTTCTAGCCCCAATTCGCAGACAAGATCAGCAGATCAAAGTCATCGATGTTGGTAGCACTAGAAGAGACGTTCGCACCTTTGCAATTTTGCAGGGCCAGAACATGCAGATTGCGGAAGCTCCCGGAGATGACGCCAAGGTCGTCATCGATGACGCCAGGGTAGAATGAGCGGGAGGGCGACTGGGAGAGGTCGAGTTCGAGGACGCTCGGGAAGCGCGTGGCCAGGCGGCGGAGCATGTCCGGGCCGGCGCGCGCGCGCAGGCGCCGCCGCTCGGAACTCTGGATCCGGAGCCAGCGTCGGCACACGAGCCCAAACGCGTCGCGCTCCGCCTCCGGTCCCAGCCGGGTGAGAACTGCGCGGAGCTCGTCGTCGCTGAGCACCTCATTGATGTGGGCGCCGCCGACGGCCGACGGTGGCGCCGACATGGTTGGAGGAGCGACCGTTTCTTCTCTACTTTATTATATTTTTAATAGTACTATTTTCTGATGATGCGGAAGAGGTGCGCAGTGGCGACTGGAGTGACAAGTGACGAACTAGACCCTGGAGTTAAATATATTTTGCACATTCTCCGTATCTTTGTTTATGCCCCCGTTTCTTTTTTTTTTCATCATGTTTTTTTCTCAACTTTTTTGGCCGACTAAACAATCTTGTTTTCAACAAAATTTTGCACCATTGTGCTTCATTATTCTTCTAGTTTTTTTAATAAAGTTTTGATACAAACCGGATCAGTGATACATAGGAGGTGCATTGGTGTGTAGCTAGTGTGAGTAGCGTGCATATGTAGCAATGTAATCAAGAAACTATCGATTCATCAAAAGAAATCACAGATTCACAACAAGACCAATTCATTGAAATATCACGGATTCAGAGCACTACAAGCTCCCAGTCATCAGTCATAGACACTTTTTTTATTGCATAATAAACTGAAACATTATGGACGCACAACTAGAACAATATGCATTCAACATGCATAAAGCTTAGTGATAGCACCTTTACGGTATCTATGCATCTTCCTTCATGAACACCACCGCCAAAGGCGTGTCACTACTGACCAGGTAGTTCTTATTCTTCGAAGACTGGACGCCTAGATCCTTGCACGGTCCCTCTTTGCTGCACCATACTAGCTTGTAGCCCGCTTCCGTCGTGTCTCCAAACCTCTCGATGCGGAACACTGAAGGTGGCATGCGGATCAGCCTCTTCCCCGTGGCAACATGCTTAGTCAACTCCGACGATGACTTCGGTGAGTGGTTAGTAACATGCCAGTGCATGGACTCTGTACATGTTGATTTCCCGGGGAATTTGATTGTGACATTAGTCGAGAGGCCAACTACCCCATCGGTCGAGGGCAGCATAAATTGAACGGGAAAGATAGAATGATCTCCGTGCGCATGCAGGCCCACGAAGAACGTGCAGTACATGAACTCGTCAAGGACTTCAAGGCCACGTATACCGCCAATCCTGTAGTAGTCTGCAAGAATAATGTTGTAGCTAGAATTGCTGTTCAGCTCGTGGCCCTTTGTGTCATAGACCAGTTGTTGGGTGGCTTCCCCGATGCTGTGGGGGAGAGAGATGGTGAGGAGCGGGAGGAGGAGAAGGACGAGATGCTTCATGGCTATCGATCTATTCAGAGTTGTTTTGCCTTGTGAGTTGGCTAGAAGTTTTGGAGTTGGCTCTGTGTTGCTTGAAACTATTAGCAGCTTCGGGTTTTATATAGACTTTACCAGACTTCTTTCTATATTTGTTTAATTAGCTCATCACAAAGTCATATCAGTTTCTTCGAATAAACAATGGAAGTGATTTTGTGAGAAAAATATTACATTGTGAACTCATAGAGATATCTATGTAGAGGGATGTATTACAAACATTTATTTATCAATTAATAAACGTGCATCCATTAGTCTCTCAACCATATCCCAGCAATTTTAAAACCAACATTAAAGCTCTCCTGCTTCCCTTTCTCCACTTTGGTTATTTATATTTCTAATACTAATTTTTTAAAAAATCTAAATTCAGATCAAGCGCATCCACCACTGTTCTGTACTTTCGCTTGCACTAGACAGCATTATTTATTGGGTCATTTGCAAAACTGCCCTCGTTTTCAACCTCAATTGTATGTTTGCCCTCTTTTTTTAGACTTTGCAAAATTGGACCTGCTTTCACCCAAGTTGTTGCACGATTGCCCCTATTTTGATCGGAAAAATTACAGTTTTGCCATCAAAATAGGGGCAATCGTGCAACAACTTGGGTGAAAACAGGTCTAATTTTGCAAAGTCTAAAAAAAGAGGGCAAACATACAGTTAAGGTTGAAAACGAGGGCAGTTATGCAATTGTGCCTATTTATTTTGTACAGGTTTGCAAGACTCCTATGTTTCAATGTATATAGCTCATTGACGATATCCATCCATTTTCTGAGCAACGGCATAAAATAGTTTTATTGAGAAAATGTTTAATTGGAGAACATGTAAGATATCCAAGTAGCAGGGTATGCACAAATATATTTACGTTGTAATAAAAAAATATTAATGACTTCTATGTTTCAATGCAGCACGTTAATTAAAAACCATATACATCCATTTTCTCAGCAAATATATATAGAGAACAAACTTCTCCATAAGATATTTGTTTTGTGAACTTTTTTTGACAAATGAAAATCACATCCCAGGTCATCCCTCACCAGCGTAAGTTAGTATAATAATGTCGTTAAATCTTGTCATTTAAAAAACAGTTGAAAGTAATATTGCACATGTACTTGCACAACTGGCAAAGCGAACCAAACACTCCGCGGTGTGGCGGTTTCGGATGTGGTTTGTTTGCTGCTTGAAAATAGCAACAGCTATTTGGGGTCTTTATATATAGCAAGGCCTGGTCAAGCTCGGCTGCATTACTCTCTACAGGTTTGCAATACTTCTTTTTATATTGGGTATAGTTCATTATTAAGCCATATCAGTCCTCCGAGAAAACGAGACTATTAAATTGAGAGAGTATTTATGTAAAGGGATTGTATCACAAATATTTGTTTGTTATTAATGAAAGTGCATCCACTCAGTTCAACAGTCCGTGATCTTGCTATTTTAGAACTAAAATTAGAATTGTTCTATTTCCCTTTCTTCACTTCCCTTCCTTCCAATTTTGATACTAAAAAAATCTAAATTCAAATAAAGCGCATCCACCACAGTTCTAGTTCTTCCACTTGCACTGCTGCTTTGTAGGACTCCTATGTTTAAATGTACCTCAATAAAACCATATCTTCTGACCAAACACAGAAAATGATTTTATTGATAATATATTTAATTTGGGGCTATAAAGATATCCAACTACTAGAGGATACAACAAATATATTAAAATATTAAAGAAAATGTATGCATGCATTCTATGTTTCAATACAGCTCATTAAATGACATGCTTCCATTTTCTAAACAAATATATAGAGAACAATTATCTCCATAAAATACTTTATTTGGGGACACTAAAGTATCCAAGAAGGGAATATACAAAAAATATTTATGCATGACTTGTCAATATAGCTTATTAAAATCATATACCTCCGTCTTCTGAGCAAACATAGAGAGTTCTCCAATATAATTTATTTGGGGACTCCAGATATATATCCAAGCATGTGATGCACAACGAATATTTATGTTTCAATAAAACCATATATGCAAACATTTTGTGAACAAACATAGAGATCTTACCCATAAAAAAAATTAATTTGGAGACTCTACATGTATTTACAAGTAAGGTATATGCAACAAACATTTATGTTTTAATCAATAAAAGTGCATCCATAGTCCATCAAAGCATGTGCTTCCATTTTAGAGGGTAGGTATTAAAATAGATGGAGCTTTTAGATTTTGCGGGGGGTTTTCTCAGCTGTTTAAAGAAGTACAATAATTTTTTTGCGGTTTTGCATACATTAATTATCAATGAAAATCATGTAGGTAGTGGATGTCACAACTTAGAAACAGGTGTTACTTTACATGCTCTTCGTAAGGTCTTTAGCCTATTTGACCTCGTATATAAATAAAAATATACATTTCTGTTTCGTTTTAGTTGTTTTATTTTAGGCCCTTACCCAGATTTCCCCTCCATTTTCACCTTCTCTTGTTTGCAGAACAAGATAGATTCTCATGCATTGCTGCGGGATTATTATTGGACAGTTATAGATGCACACAGAGTCAATGCTGAAGCAAGGGTGAAGTCGACGCTTTTTAATGGAGCATGTCGTTCATATAGTGTTCATGAGCAAATAATATGTATGGAATGAGAATATAACCGACATGAAATTGCTGATCGGAGGAAGTTAGCAATTGGCTTATGTGGATAAAAGAAAAGATCCATAGTGCACATATATTGATTCTACACGCTTCACCGGTAGAGTGCAGCTTAGTTATTATCGAAAGAAAGAAACTTCTGAGTAAATAAAGTACAATTGCAATAACTAAATATAAATTTGTTTCCTATTTGTGGATTCTTCCCCACGAAAAAGGTTTGTAGGTATGATTATTCCCTTTTTAGTTATGTAACAAAGGGTGAGCAATGACGACATGGCAGAGAGTTTTTGCACCTACGTGTTGTGTTTCTTGCATAGATGAATCCTAATTGAGCAACAATCTATGTATTTAGTTGGATTAATAGCAAATGTAAAGCTTAAGTGTGAAATTGGTAAAGCAATCGAATGAAACAATTTTTCATGTCCAGATCAGCCAATCTAGTATCTCTGCAATTTTGCACCAGCTCTGCACTTCATCTTGACTCTTGAGCACCTTGTCCGTGAATTGTTGGCTAACACTGAAAAAGATAAAACAGAGCCTAGAAGTCCAGATGTTGTTTTCGAGAAATGGAAAATGTAAGTTCGGAAATAAGCTATTGATCGGTAGCGTAGCACTGCTAATAAAATAAATTAGAAAATATTGGAGGGGTCATCCCAACATGGAGCCACCTATTCAGAGTTTCAGACATAAAAGAAAATATTTAGTACCGAATGCTTTCTGATAATTGTCTCTTGGTTACAGCTACAACCCCGCAAGTTCGGAAATAACAAAGGGACAATACTTATTATCTGCTCTGTGCTTAATATCTAACAACAAAAGAGGTTTGTTCCACAAAAAAAAAAACAAAAGAGGTTTGTGGTTCATCCAGACTGGTAGATCTAATTAAGGAATAACAATCCAACAGTTGTAATTTTGAAACGACTCTGCTTGATGAGAACCCAGAGAACTATGAGTTAATGATATAATTATTGCATTGTGTTTATATAAGATATATATAGATTATCCAAAACTCAATCGATAGCATAAGTAAAAGTATAGTTGAACTGAAATATTTTCATTGAGTGAAACCAAGTTCCTTGGTCCAACAATCCCCTAGAAACAGATCTTGGTAGACCACACAATAGTCGACTAATCCAAATCGCACGAGGAAGGAACGAACAACGTACTCCCATCAGAAAAACACATGGTGGAGCAGTTCGGGACTCCGAATATTAGTTACAACAAGATGTTGCCGCGCACGGTAGCCCACAAACTTACTTCACTTGTACTGCCATACAGATAGGACGCACGCTCGCACGGACCTCCAAGACGACCGGACCCTACCTCGACCCCTTGCGCCGGTCGAGAGAGACATGAGCTACTACAGCTCGGCGATCACCTGCTGCATGTATTTGCAGCATCTCTGGTAGCTGACGAACCCCATGAACCAGAACTCGAACCCGTCCACGGTGGCCACCTGAATGTACTTCTGGTCCGGCTTCTCGGCGTTCTCGCTCGGCCTCACCCGCTTGATCCTCCTCAGGGGAACCACCACTTTGTAGGGCACCCGGGCGACGACGTCGCCGGCCGGAGAAGTGACGGCGAGGGAGCGGTCGCTGCGGAAGGCGATCTTGCGGGTGGAGACGAAGAGCATCCCGGCGATGGGGCCGCCGGTGGTGTAGAGGTAGCATTGGAGGGCCTTCACCAGCCGCTCGCCCTTCTCGGCCGAGAAGGCCTGCCGGAACACGCGCTCCACGCCGCCGGCCTGCAGGATCCTCGCGCCCAGGCTCAGCTTCCCCTTCACCGTCTCCGACAGCTTCGGGCCCAAGGTCACTGCAGCGTGACACACAGCACGTCAGTACACACGTACACGTACAGTTCAACCGCTTAACGTACGGTGCGTAAGGGCTGTAAAGAAGTTGAAGTCTCTGAATGTTGACTACTACTCACCATGGTCCCTGAAGCCCTGAGCTCGTCTTCCCAGCTTGTTCACCCAGTGGATCACCTGACCTTTGCTGCCTGAACAACAACATAAGGTGCAAGCCCATTATTAGCATACCGAACGGACTGAATGACACATAGTACAACGTTTATAGCAGGCGAAAATGCTGAGGAAAGGATCTAGAACGTACTGTGCTTGTAGCCAAAAGTCGTGTAGGGACTCGGGTGCGTCAACGAGATAGCAAGGCGGTCGCCGTCCTTCTTAGCCGCCGGCCGGTCCCTCGTCGCCTCCTCGATGGCGTACGCCTTGGAGGTGATAGGCACGCCCATCACATGGCCACCGCTCGACTTCGTCATGACTGATTCGCGTTCGCCCTTGCTACGAGCGGTGCTGGAGAGAGAGCGCGTGCTATAGCTTGCGTTGAGCAAGGTTGGAGGGGGAGCTCGAACGGTGGGCAGGGGAGCATGTTTTATAGGTCGCGGCGTGATGAAATCTTCGGACGAAAGGCAGCGGATTCGCGCGGAGTCAGCACCGGCTCATCGGCGCCAGAAAAGCAGCGGTTCACGTTCGCCGAAAAGGGCCAAGGCTTGGCGTGGGGCTGTGTCATCCGTTTGGAGCTTTTCCGATCGTGCGCGCGGCCGGCCGGAGTCCGGGGCGGCCAACCAACCGCGCGCAGGATATTGCTTCTTTCCGCCGCGCGCTGGCGTGGAGGCCTTGCCTCATTTGTCCACGGCCGCTGCGCCGTGGGGACATGTGGCTCGCCGCGGCGGATGGATTGCCGCTTTCGAAGATGCAGCCCATGTGCTCGCACAATCTTGCGCCGGGTTACAGGAAAAGAGATGTTCCGGTGGGGTGCCATCTGCCGTGCCAAGAGGAGGCCCAGGGATAGTCTATGGAGGTTAGGGTCGTTTGTTTTTCAAGTACCTAGTACCAACCGGTAGTCGTTTGTTTTGTTTTCTCTTTTCTTTTTTTTTTTGGGGGTGGGGGAGGTGGGGTTAATCGTAACTACTCAATCCATTTCAAAATATATGCAGTTTTGATTATATTTCTGTGTGTTCAAATCCATAGAATTTACTGTGAATCTGGACATATGTTTGTTCAGGTTCAGAGAATATTCAATAAACCTGGTACAGAACCAGAACTACATATATTTTGAAACGGAGAAAGTTGAGATGGCGCCCGTGTTAGGCAGGCAAACATTATTTGAGCCAGTGACAATTTATGTTTCCAAGTCAATTTAGCCTCAAACTCCAATCCTAGCTTCGCCCTTGTCTCAATATCATCGCACACAAACATAGATAACAACAATGTAATCGTGATCAGGCCTGCATGACCAGGAAAACATATGCGGAGCTCTAAGTCCACAGCCACGCTCAAAGAGATGTAGGTAGTGGTTGTCTAGTCCCCGGGGTCCAATGAGCGGCATCAACTAAGAAAAGATTGCGGATCAGATAACCACACAAGGGATAGAACTGGATAACTGTGGATATGAAAGTTAGCAACATAAATAGTGGGAGAAAGACCACACACGGAAGCAAAAATGTGCAAGACTTATATATCTATTTTTTTTTTGTTAAATAAGACAGGAGTGTTGCTATTCATTAAGGAAGAAGAAAGAGTTACAACCAAACCTAAGGTACAGAGTCTAACTCAGCATTAGAGCTAGGCCCGGACTAAGGACATCACCAAGTCCATGAGAAGAAAACAAAAAACATAAGCAACTGATGAGGAAATCCTGCAGACGAAGCTTTGACAGCTATAGAGCACTCCTGCAAACTGAACCCGTCGAAGAATGGTCGCTCTGGAAAACAATTCAGCTAGAGTGCAACAGCTCGTGATCTTAAAAAGACTAGACAACTTCACCAAATAATTATTATCCCATGTTTCTATTCATATGGGGTTGAGCTTGTTACTGAGTACCACGTATATATCTAATCAAATCATAGAAAGCAGTCAGATACATGAGGGACCAGATGGATGACATGGATAAAATGCAGTCAGATATATGAGGGACCCTATTTTTTCTTTTTCATGGTGTTTAAGACCAAAAACATTTTGGGAACCAACTGTAGCGAAAATAAAGAGAGTACGACTTTACCTCTGGAAGCATGGTCACATGATACAAGTCAGGAGAATCAGATCTGCAGATTCAATTTGAGGCCCCACGGCAGTGATGTGGAACCATGACGATCCAATGTGTAAAGTAAAACAACTTCCTTTTCCAGCGAACAATCACTGGTTTTGGTCATTCGAAGATCGGAAGAGCGTAACGTCCCGAGTAAGACTCCGACAGGTTTGCTTTCTCGTTCCTCATCCGGTTTCTCCCGTCTCCGCTCGCCCATCCCGCTCCTCCCTCCTGGCTTCGGCAGACGAGGTCGCCGAGTCCGCACCGCGTTCTCCCACGCCAGAGTGCCGCGCCGACTAAGCACACGCCGTGCCGAGCCCATTCGACTGTTCGAGTGACCCACACGGGTGCACCGGGCACGCGATAGGCCATCGGCGCTTCGCTGTCTCTGTCCGCAGTTACACCGGCAGATCGAGGGGTTCTTGGCTCCTCTGATATTTCTGCGTTTGCAAAGCAAGCTCGGCTTTAACAAGTACGTCAGCCGGCGCCGTGTGATATGGAAAGCTCAGAGCTGATGGATGGATGAGCTGGATCCTTTCGGCGTTGATCTTGGCAAAACCTTTAGTTATGGCGTTCGTGTCGATGCTCCCGTGGAAGTGTGTCACTAGCTAGGTAGTTGAATCTATTGGTTCTTGTCGGAATATCCAGGGAGCAACATTTTCAGTCTAACAATGCTGTCTTTTCAGCGAAAAGTTGCGAGGATATACGTTACAGGGTGTCCAACTATGCAAATGCTTCGTACTAATAGCGTGATGATCGCAAATTCTATAGTTGCTCCAATCACTTTCCAGACAACAAAATCTGAAGCTGATTTTCCGGTTCGAAGCAAATGCAAGGTGAAGTCTCTCTCGTTAAGTCTGTATCTGATCTCTGAAACGGTGAGGTGATGCTGCTCCAATGGGGCTCTTGCCCCTCTCGTGGACGATACCTTCAGGTGCAAGATAAAACTCTTTCGTAGCTTTTCATCCAAGTGGGCCTGAATGACCCAACTAAAGGTTATCTGATCGGATAACCGTGTGAAGATCCCAAAAAAAAGTTACCTGATGGTCCAGAGCAGCAGGACAAACACATTGTTCATCCAAAGATGGAAGGGAAACAGCTTGAAACCAAAAGGGTGAACCTGTAAAAGGTCCAAGTGCATGTCCTCCGAGGCCTCGAAACAAAAGAACGCCATTGGGCGCTTCCGTGTTAAGGCTTGAACTGTTCAGAGGATGTGAATTGACATTGCCGGCTTGGGCAGAGTCATCGGTCATACTCATGCGTTGCTGGAACTTGACTGTTTCAGCTCTGTGTGATTTCCCTTTCTTTAAAAAGAGAAAGTTCAGACCTCACAATTCAGATAGTACTGAAGCCAGGTTCCGACTGAGGGTGGATTAGAAACCTTGGTTTGCAAGTTAATTGATTGCGAAGGGCACAGGAATGATGTTGGCTTTCTGACTTCTGCATGATGATTTTCTCCTGTTTTACCTAACCATGTTGGAGTATTTGTTAGATGAATCAATGCAGGGACTCCATTGAGAAAGACTTATCTTTGTAAGGCGACAGTGAATTGAATTCCATCTCTTTCAGATTTGGATTTTTGTAGGAAACAATGAATTGAATATGTCGTAGCCCGTCTAAACGGAGCGTTCGGCAGATATTTGGATCGTGAGAGCAACGCGGGAAATAGGAGATCGATCTAAGAACAAGCAGAGGTTTATACTGGTTCGGGCCTCCCGAAGGATAATAACCCTACGTCCAGTGCCGATCTTGGTTATGATGACAGCCTTATCAGGGGTGTACATCAATATTTATAAGCTAAACAACCGCCTAGAGTCCTAGCGAGAGTACAACCCATCTTTTCCATAACAACAATGAAATCGGAACCTATCTCTAAAACCTTGCCGTGCAAGACAAGCCTTCGGAGATTTCCATAATTAGCCTTCGGAATATCTGGAATTTTAGAGTTACGACAGAATATAATCTCTTTCAATCAGGTAGGTATATGTGCCATCGTCAAAGACTAACGAGATGTGCTAGTACTTGGACAGTCATGTGTGTTATGATGAACACGCTTTCTGAATCCTTCAGACATCTCAAAGGCAACAAAACAATAACCACAAATATCATCTGAACTCAATTTATTCCAAAATTTATGTAGTTATAGTGCTAGTATTGCACATGAAATCGATGTATTTGCACACTGTGGAACTACACCACGAAGCAGCAGTCATTTTTTTTTTTTGTCGCAAACTCCAAAACAATCGAGATGACTTCTGAAGTTCTGATAGCAGAATACCATTTGGCACATCTTTTTTTCTCTCTCTCGAGAAAAGAATGGAAATTGATGGCACTTTTGCCATTGGCGCCCAACCATTTCTGTTCCACCGCATGCATGTTCCTCTTCCCCCAAAAAGATCACATACCCACATTGATCGCCTCTAACAAACTTGCTAGCCAGCCGATCAATCCACGAGGCGACCCCCAGAAATACAACGACATGTTGCATGCAGCCTACACCATACACAAAAACCTAACCCAACTACAAAGGCAGCAAAGACAGCTAGCGCGCGCACCAAGAACTACCGGCTCCACGCCACGGTGCGTGTCGTCATTGCGCCTGCGCGTAGGCGACGGCCTGCTCGAGGTGCTGCAGCGACCGGTTGTAGCTGACGAAGCCCATGAACCAGAACTCGAACCCGTCGTTGGTGACGAGGCGGATGTACTTCTGCTCCGGCCGGTGCTTGTTCTCGCTGGGCCGCACCGCCTTCACCTTCCGCAGCGGGATGGTCACCTTGTACGGCACGCGCGCCTTGTCGCCCTCCGGCGTGGACACCGCCAGCGAGCGGTCGCTGCGGAAGGCGACCCGCGCCGTGGACACGAACAGCATGCCGGCGATCGGGCCGGCCGTCGTCGACAGGTAGCACTGCGACGCCCGGAGCAGCTTCTCGTTCTTGTCCACGGAGAACCACTGCCGGAACACCTTCTCCACGCCGCCGGCCTGGAGGATCTTCGCGCCGAGGTTGAGCTTCCCCTTGACCGTGTCGACAAGTTTTGGCCCGAGGGTCACTGCAAGACATCGGAGCAGACAAGTTCAGTCTACTTTTCCAAAGCCGTGACCAAGAACAAAGCAATATATGCTGTCTTCAAACAACTTTTGAGTTTTGCTAATAAAAAGCAAATATGCTCCTGTCTTCAACAACTTTGAAATTTCTATAAACGCGTGAGGAAGGGAATCATCAATTACCGTGTTCTTTGATGCCCTGAGCAATCTTATCTCCTTTCCTGCCATGGTTGCTCGTCGGCCGATCGGCAGCCGAGCGGTTCGTCGCATCTGTAAAACGGGAAAATAACTTGATCATCAACACATGCTCTTCCACATCTTGCCATGAACTGCAATCGAACGGACAAAGAGCAGGTGCGCAGTCCTCACCGCGGTTGGCTTGGAAGGAATTGACGAAACTGCCGTGATCGGGCGTCCTCTCCTCCGTCGGGAAATCCGGCTCTTCGATGCCGTAAGCCCTGCTCACCGGGAACTCCGGCTCCTCGATTCCATAAGCCCTGCTGCTCACGGGGATCCCAATCACATGGTCTTTGCTCGTCGACCCCTCCATCGCTGACCCTTTGCAAGGAAGGCTTGGTCTGCAGGTCTGCTCTGTTTCTTGCTTCGGTACCTGACGTGCGGTGGGTGAGGGTAAGCTCAGGCCCAAAATGAGAAGGGGAAAGCCCTGCTTTATAGGGTTGGTGCCTATCGTTATCTCCCCAGAAAGATCCAATAGCCTCGGTGTCCATCTAATACACCACTTTGGAATTGGGAATAGATGGAACAGTCCTCATCCCTTCATCATGATAAAAAGCTTCGCCGTATAGAAAAAGGCCGATCGGTGGTGTCTACCTAATTTGCGAGAGCACGGGGCCCTACCAATTGCTTTTTCCGGGGCTACATCTTGTATTCGTGGCGCCTTTTTTCTCAAAGTCACGTATTTGTCGACCTCGTTTAGAGTAAGTTCATATGGAATCTGTGTTCCTCGCTACGTCCGTCCGCATGCATGCGAGATGCCGCCGGTTCGGTATTCCGGCAGAGCTCTCCTCATGAGATGGCTGGCCCCAAATGGTTGTATCCGGGTGGTGGCAGGCAGTGGACAAGTGTACCAGCTCTATTGCCGGCAAAACGTTTGGATTTTGGTGCATTGAAGTACTAGTATGTCTTTTGCCACGAGGAGTTACCACGAGAATAAAGTAGCCGAACCGTTTGACTAGGCGTTGCGTTGTGTACAACGGCAAATTGCCACTGCGTGTGGCATATATCGTTTGCCTTTTCTGACCGGATCCTAATCAAAAGTGCTTGGATCCTACGAAGCAGGGCGATTGAGTGTAACTTTTCGTTGAGTAAGGCTTGGGCAAGAATGTAGCTGACCTCCATGAGGATTCGCAGCAGTTCTGGAAAAAAAAAACTTCTATGCGTCTGAAATACTAAAGTGCACTCTGCACGGTAGCGCAAAGCCACAGATTTTTGCGAGAGTAGAACTAGTGAGATGTGTTACATATCCGGGTGGTGTGCGTTACGTAAAATCCTTTGTACACCTCGATATGGGCAGGACTTTTTCCCTCTTGTGTTGTAAAATGATCGTCGACTAAACATTTTCATTTTCTTAATACAAAGATACACAGCTCTTTTGCGTATTCTATTAGTTACAGTAGAGCCACAGAAACACACTACACAAGTCAAATGAACGGAACCTGTACCAATCATTGCTGAACTTAAACCCCTCCCGGCGACCGGCCCCTGCTAGATTCGCAACAAATCGAAATCCGAGCTCCCCAAAGGATTGCCGCTGCGAGAAAGCTCACGGGATGGTGACACCTCGACGGCGACGAGCAAAGCCGGTGGGAGCCTACTGCCTACTCAGCACGGACGGGGCCACCTGTTACTGGAGACGCCGTCACGAGTTCGGCCGCCTGGCCCTCTCCTCTCCCTGCTTTCTCGCCGGCCACGGCGGCCGGGGGCACTAGTCCGACGACAAGCCGAGTCAGCCCCGTACGTGGCGATGGTTGTTTTCTATCGACAGCGTTGCTGGCTGGTGGTTGGCTGGCTGGCTCGGCTCGGTGCTGTGGCGCACCAAATCAGCTGGACTGTGTTGTTTGATGTTTTCCTTTGGCGCTAGTACTTTTTTTTGGCTTTTGGTCTTTTCTTTTTATTTTACAAGTGGCATTTGTTTTTATCACTGTTGCATAAAGTTTTGATGTTGAAACATGTACTTGCGTGTACTGATATTTTAACTCTAAGAATGTCGTATACAATAGTTTAGTAAGCTGTCTCTGGATGAATGAAATGTTTGGGGGTTTAGAACATTTGAATAATCTAATGCCGTAGACTAACCAATCTCTCGGATTTTTAATGTGTTGCTTAGTTCTTGTGATGTTGTATATTGCGCGTTGCGTGGGAACAATGTAGTAGAACCATTGGCCGTTGAAGCATGAAAGGGTCAACGAACGAGCGCGACCTTTCTTTGTAGTGGAGAAGAACGAAGCGAGAAGAAATGGGAAAGGAACCGAAGAATCTAACCGATATCTTGCACAACACTCCGTCGTTGCTTGCTCCATCAAGTGTAGAAGGAATCTAGCAAAGGGGGCAAAAGCGGTAACAGGAGCATGAAAGGTACCGATGACATGCATAGTAGCAGCAGGAAAACTGAAGTTGCCATCAGCTTCACGCTTCATCAGAGTTCAGGCCTGTTGGCCAAGTAGCAAAATGCAGCGTACGTGTCAAAATGAGCCTAGAAGACTAATCCGTAGGTACTTAACATCATTTTGTTAGTCTAGCTAGCTAGAAGCCTAGAACTAGAGATGTATTTGACAAAAGTCAAGGTCTTGATGAGCTCCAGACCATTAGTTCGATAAAGGCTTCATTCAGAACTGCAGGTGGCTTCAGCCTCAGTTAAGATCCATGCAATCATTTCGCTCACCATATGTTAACCAACAAATCTTTGTATTCATTCATTGGTTGTTGCAATGTTGCTTATAAGCTGAAACAGAGACTGCCACTATCAAGATAAAGTGTCCAGCTTATCAACCAGGGACCGATCGACCACTAGGAGCAACCTATGAAGAGAACACTTTGCCCCCATGGGTTCCCCTAGGTGCACTACACTGTTCTTTCCTTAATCAGGAGGAGCAAGCGGTCCATCGAAAGCAAAGCCACGCACACACAGCAGCAGCACAGCAGCGCCTTTATCCTGATCCAAAATGTTTGTGCAGATGGATCGATCGATCGATCGCCAAAGGGCAGCGCCGAGCCGATCGGCCAATGCAAGGCAGCTTTTGACATTGACCCCCACCCACTGACTCCACGGTTGCAGTCTGACGGCAAAAGGGGTGCGTGCCTGTTGTAAAGGCGCTGGGCGCACGGTGGAAAGCAGCAGATACGATCGTAGTTTACTGGGGGAAATCGGGGATCATGCTTTGCGAGGGCGGGGGCTCCACCCCCGGCAGATAAGGATGGGTTTCGCGCGTAATGTAATGCGCTAAACACAAGCTTTTCTTTCCTCCTCTCCTGGGCTTTGTGCGGTCCAGTCGAAAGCACGGGTGGTCGACGCCAGTTAATTAACAAAACCATCCGTTCGTCTCGCAGAGGAGGAAGAAGATAAGCTTGTGATGCGTTGCCGACATGGCGTGGTGGGCTTAGGTCCCGGCCGGGTTCAATTCAATTCGCCGTTCCCGTTCCGCGTCACCGCTGATTCGGCTCTCAAGTAAACTACTGCTGGCTTTGTCATGCATGTCCCGCATGTGTGGCTTCTGTTCGTGCCTCACTGCCTCGTCTCGTCCACGAGCGACGCACGCTGCGAGAGTTGTTCAAGTGTCTAGATCGTTCGGCGTTGGTGAGGACTGTGTATATATGTTGGCCTCGGGACCGGCAGTTTTCCTGCTGCCTTGGCTTAGCTTTTCAGTCGACGAGTTCTGGAAGCCGAATCTCAGTTGGAGCGCTGCGTGTGTTGTCCCGCTCTAGCAGCTCGCAAGTGTGAATCGGGGATGTATCTTCTCACTAGGATGATTCCACATGGCCAGACTTAGCTGCCACTCATAGGAGTACTAACTTTTTCACATTAGACACTTGGACCTTGGCAGTACTGTCAGGTCGATCCAGAAGGGCTACAGAAATGCTGGTTTAATTGGTGCGGTATGGTGGTCGGACCTAGTAGCCATGACTTCCTTAGAGCGTCCCAGAGGTAGAGACAGCACTGACTCTCTACGTCATCTAAGAGGCAACATAAGAGTTCATATCGATTTTAAATTAAGAACTGGCCCCGCATGTCAGTGCCTCAATAAATGTTAGAGGCTGCCTCTTGAAGAAGAGCTAGCAGCACTCTCTCTCTTCTTTTTTTCTAATAAACAATTCTAAGAGTTAGCTAAGAAGCAACCATTGGGAACGCCCGCGTGAGTGATGCTAGATGATACGGCATTTCAGAAGACCTGACCTCTGTTTGATATGAAAATTCAGTTTGGGACAAGTCATTTCTGTCTCTACCCGGGTACAATTTTCTCTCGGACAATCGGGGTAGTGGCTTCCAGATACCAGCAACGTAAAGAGCAAAACCAGAACCAGCAGAGGGTTTATTTGGTTTTCATCTGTTCCTCGTAATTTGGAGTAGACAAAATTATAGAAGGGGTCGAACTAAAAAAAAAGAAAGAAAGAGATTGTATAATAAAATCGCACCTACTGAACTACTAGCTCCTTGCAACCAATAGCTCTCCTTGCAATCAGTCAAGCATCAGTTCGTTAGTAAAGCTCCTAGCTTAGTTTCGTTCCCATGTCGCTTTGGCCGGGGATTCTGGCTCGTCTGGTGGGGCGTCCGTTGGGGCTGCGACGTTTTGGAGCTCGCAGCGGCTCCTTTGCCGTCCGACTGAGAGAGAATGGAGTACAGTGAGCTTCGTTGCACTTGCACCATCCATGTATTGAAACTATGTAGGAGTGACTGGCAGTTCTACCAGTAGGCTCAGTTTCCTCTCAAAAATTTCGCGAGACGCGCTTTGTTTTTTTTTTTTTTTTTGAGAAACATCACCTCACTTTATTAATGAACAGAGTTGTAGGTGATACAGACACCATCAGGCGGTGCCAACAGCCAAACATGTCTCCCCAGTTGAGCATAAATTGAACCTCTAGCTAAATTATGAGCATCTACATTCGACGCCCTGTTTTCATGAACAAAATCCACTTGCCTAAAAATACCAGCCCGAGCATTAATCTCCTGAATAACATGTCCATATGCCCCCATCCCAGCTTCTCTGATGTTTTCTGATAACACTGGAATTATCACAGGCTAGTCGAAATCGCTGAAGTGCTAGATCACTTGCCAAGGCCATGCCTCTCTGCATGCGATCGCCTCCATAATTTCTGGGTCTGTAATGCCACTGACAACCAAAGATGATGCTCCAACAAATTACCAACTGAATCACGCGCAACTGCTGCAGCCGATGCAGTGGATGTGTTCTTGGACACTGCAGCATCAACATTGATCTTTGCCAAGCCTGCCGGTGGAGGGATCCAGCGGGGGCGGCTTTGACTCCTACCCTTCTCTGAACTCTGCGGTTTCAGAGATTGCAACTCTGCCACAAACCTTGTAACAAAGGAATGCGTAGATAAAGGGCTCTGGAATATATTCTCATGGATTGCCTTTCTTCGAGCATACCAAATAGCCCATAAGGTTACTGAAACTCTGACGAGATCCTCATGTTTAAGTGACTTCATAACAGCCACTAGCCATCCCTTCGCATCTTGTTCATAAATCTCACTCAGGTGCTCTGTAATCTCCTCTTGCTCCAATGCCCAAACGCAGCGCGACATGTTACAGTCAAGGAGAGAGTGCTTCCATGAGTCTGCTGCCCCACAGATCGAACATAGATTGTTGTCAGCCATATTCCTGTGTTGGAGAACATCTTTGGAAGGCAAAGAACTCCTGGCCAGTCTCCACAAAAATAGCCTTATCTTAGAAGGAACTTTGACTCCCCACAAGGTTGTCCACTCCTTCTCTGCCTCCTTCCTGTTCGACCTCCCTGCAGTGCCCTCATCGGCTCTTCTTGCAGCGAGCATTCTATAAGCAGAGCGAACAGAGAAAAATCCCACTCCTTTCAAAGTGCCATGCCCAGAAATCGTCTTGGCGCCTCGTGCAGAGTGGTATATTGACAATGGTCTCCACATCAGCGGGTGTGAAAAATTGTTGCAGCTTCTCCAAATCCCACCGTGCTGATGAAGAGTCAATAAGGTCGCTAACAAGTTGTGGAGGATTTCCCGTGTTGTACATGATAGGTCTCCTGATGCTCTCCGTTGGCAACCAATCTGTCGTCCATATGTTTGTGGATTCTCCAGTACCAATTCTCCTAATCAACCCCATTTTAATACTTCTCGTCCATCAATGATCGATCTCCATATGCGCGACGGCGAATTCCCCAGGTTTGCCTCAAGGAACTCACCATCCGGAAAGTATACAGCCTTCAAAATCCTAGCACTCAAGGATGTGCTATCCTGAATCAGCCGCCATGCCTGCTTCGCGAGAAGTGCCAGATTGAACATCTCCAAATCTCTGAACCCAAGACCACCGAAGCACTTAGGTTGCACTATATCATCCCACGCCACCCAGCAGGTTTTCCTCTTACCATCTTTACATCCCCACCAAAAATTACGCAGCAGCCCGTCAATGTGTTGACATAGACCGCGCGGCAGTCTAAAGCAGGACATCGAAAAGGTAGGAATCGCCTGAGCAACGGATTTTATGAGCACTTCCTTACCTCCCGCCGATAAGCATTGCTCCATCCACCCTTGGATCTTGTTCCAGACCCTGTCCTTCAAATACTTGAACGCTCCAATTGTGGCGTTACCCACATCCGAAGGCATCCCTAAATATTTCTCATTGAGAGACTCGTTGTGCACTTCCAACACCTCCTTAATCTCATCCCGCACAAGCTGCCGGCACCCCTTTGCAAAATGGATAGATGACTTGTCAACGTTGATTTGCTGGCCTGACGCTCTGCAGTAAATACTTAGGACTTCTTTCACTTGTTCAGCATTCTCCCTATTCGCCCTGAAGAACAGCAGGCTGTCATCTGCAAAGAGTAAGTGGTTTACCGTCGGAGCCGATGGTGCCACTTTAATACCATTGAGCGTAGATGACTGACTTCTAGCTTTTAAGAGGCACGAAAGGCCCCTCTGCTGCTAACAGGAAAAGATAGGGGGAAATAGGGTCTCCCTGCCGGATACCCCTCGTTGGTGTGAACTTGTCCAAGCACTCGCCATTCAGAAGCACTGAGAAAGATACCGACGTGACTAACCTCATCACAATCTCGACCCACCTCTGATGAAAGCCCAACCGCAGCATTATTGCGCGTAGATAGTCCCACTCCACGCGGTCATATGCTTTCTTCATGTCGAGTTTAAGTGCACAACATCTTGACTCACATGCTCGCTTCTTCTTCATGAAGTGCAAACATTCATAAGCTGTGATAATGTTGTCTGTTATAAGCCTTCCCCGGACAAAGGCGGATTGCTCCTCAGAAATAATTTCTGGCAAAAATACTTTCAGCCTATTCGCCACCACCTTCGACGCAATTTGTATATCACATTGCACAGGCTAATCGGCCTAAACTGGCCTAACTCTTCTGGACTAGCAACTTTGGGGATTAACACAATAAATGTATCATTGATTTTTTTTGGGTCATCCTCCCCTCTTAGCACCCTCAGTACTATTGAGGTAATTTCACCCCCACACAAAATCCCAGTGCCGCTGGAAAAAATGAGCAGGAAAACCGTCAGGCCCTGGCGCTTTTGTGGGGAACATCTGAAATAATGCTTCTTTAACCTCGCTTTCTGTGAACGGTGAGAGTAGTTTATCATTCATCTCTGCTGAAACCTTCACCGGCACTGCATGGAGCACTCGCTCCATATTTTGAGTCCCTTCTGAACTGTAAAGCTGCTTGTAGAACTCTGTGGTCATCGCTCCTATCTCTTGCTCGTTTTCAGTAAAGTTCCCATCAGCTTTCTTCAGTTTCACCACCCTATTTCTCTTTCTCCTTTTGCTTGCTGCGCATATGAAAAAAAAACGGGTGTTCTTATCACCAGCTGTAAGCCACATAATTCTAGACCTTTGCCTCCACATCAGTTCCTCACGGTAGTTCAGCTCGTTGATGCGTTCAACTATCTTCAATTCTGCATGTGAGGGACCCCAAGCGTTGAGGATCTGATTGCAAGCGCTCCAAGTCTGCATTCAGTTTACGTAGCTCCTTTTTGACACTGCCAAAGGTCATTCGTTCCCACTGCGTGAGGCGCCTACTGACCTGTGTCAGTTTCTGCTGTAACTCATCAAGGTCCCGAGCCTCCTGTACCCTCCACGCATCTGCAAGTGTATTAGAAAACTCGTCATGCGTCTCCCACATAACCTCATACTTGAACCGGCCCTCCTGCCGTCTTCGTGGTTCCTCACGCCAAGTAAGAGTAATTGGACAATGATCTGAGGCTGCCGCTGTCAGGTGCCGGACGCATGCCGATGGGAAACGCTCACTCCAATCAGCAGTTGCCAGAGCGCGGTCGAGGCGCACTCTGCAATAGGTGCCACCGGTTACCTTCTTTTCAAATGTCCAGTCACGACCCTGGTACCCAAGATCATTAAGGCCGCAAACATCTACAACATCTCGGAATTCGGCATTTTGCGCATAGCTTCTCTCCTGAACGCCTTGATGTTCCGATCTATGGAGCACTTCATTAAAATCCCCGATGCAC